>JAKWJA010000092.1:0-48587 GCA_027704765.1 Solanum habrochaites
AACATAAACTTACCTCCACAAAGATTTTGTGATAAAGCAAGAAAACCTCAAAACTTTGCTATCATTCTTCGGTTTCCATCTTCTCTCGATCGTTCTCCCTCTCTTTTTCTCTCTATGTTCCTTATCCAAAACCCTCTTTGCTTTTACCTAATTAGTCGCCCAAGCTAAGCAAAAAGATGTATACAAATTAACTCACTTTTTATTTCGACACCGCGCGTGTATCCTAACCCAAGTAATAAAATATTAAACATACTCCCAACCACTCCACCTTTAGTAATTATAAGCAGGAATAGTCCAAAAGCCCAACTTTAAAATATCTCTCAAACGAAATACGACCCACCCCCACGTGGGTTTACGCGCCTTCCCGCTGACGTCCCGCGTGGCCCTGCGACGGTCGTCTGTGCTTCCGTCACAAAGTCAAGAGCTCCCAATTATGAAAGACAGCGCCCAAGTGAATGGCCCAGTCACATGACCCACTTGAGACCCCCCCGGTCCGTCTGCCACCCAGTCGTGACGTTAAGAGAGCGATCCTCTGTACCAAATTTCTAAATTCTAAGTGTTTTTGAAAGGACCCCCTCGACGGTCCGTCGTGCCCATGACGGTCCGTCGTGGGATACGTCGATCAGCAAGTTTTCCAGAAATAAATCTGCCTTACTCAAAAACGACCTAAACAGGTCGTTACACATAGCTAAATATTCTGTGCCTCACCTCTCTCCCATCTTTGCTTGATTTCTTTTCTCGCGCTGTATTTATATGTAAAAACATGGTAATTATACTAGATTTTTTGCTAGGGTTGTTGAAACAACACGAATAGTTTGCCATATTTATTTTAAAAATCTTCTAATTTCTTGATTGTTATAAATTATAAACTTGAAAAGAAACAAAAGTAAGTTGCAAGCTCACCCAAAACCTCAACTATTCTAGAGGGGTCTTGCGAGCACTTTTCGACCTTCAAAAGGTCCGAGTACCACCTAGCCCTTAAAAGTACTTGTCCAATGAGGCTTGGTCCAAAGGGGTTGGTCTTCCGTTTTAACACATCTTTATATATAAAGCCTTATATCAAACCATTTACCTTAGGCTTAACCCTAAATAAACAGCACACTACAATTCAGTCATAGAGGTGTAGTGGGACATGATGATTTCGGGAGGTATTTTTATAGTCGTGCCGGGGCTGGTGTTATTTTGTGTGGAACTCCATTGACATATTACACGGCTTTTTTGATCATCTCTTTTGGTAACTTCCATGTATGTATCTGCTCCATTTTTTGGGAGTGATGAATTTATCTCAAATCTCAAATTGTGTTTCTTTGCTTAATTATTTTGTCCTTTTTTGGCTGTTAATTATTGGTTGCTATTTGAGCTTCGCTTTTTCTCTAGACATAATATATCGTTCGAATTTGGGGGGTTTAGGTTATTTCGCAGCTACAAAGATTGCGTTGATGAGATTTAAATTTTATGCACGGACCGCTTAGATTTTTTCTAAATTTAATGAGTGTTTTGCAAGAAATATGCTATTGAGATTTAATAAAATTGGAATTCGTGTTTGACTAAAAAGCCTTGTTATTCTCAATTCATCGTAGGACCTCCCCCTTGTTCGGGATGCTTAATGTGAGGTGTGTGGTGCATTAAGAGTTTTGAGGTTTGGTGAGAAATGAAAATTTATTCATTATGAGTCTTGGTTAAATCCTTACTTCATAATCACGTTCCCATGCTTTAGATGGTACAACTTACGTGCGGGGGTGTTAGAGTCATATTTAATTGAGAATTGTAATAATTGTTTGGTATTGTGTATGATGAATCCTCACTTTTGAGATGTTACACTTTCGCTATGTAAGGAACATGTTCCAAGTGATGACCCGTTCTTTTTTGAGTGCTGTTAAAATTTTTCAGTTTTATAGGCCGCAAGGAATCTGTGGACAACAAGGGCGAGGAGCCACAAATTTCAACTCCATTATAGATGAAAGTGAATCCTTTCTTGATTTCAACTTTTCCACCTCGCTATTGGTTTGATATCCACCAAGTATATTACGCCTTGAATGACGCTCCGGGAGAAGGGGTGGATATCATGGGGAACTAAGCTCATGGAGATAGGGAAAAAAGTTACGCCCTTTGAAATCAAAGTAGAACAAATCAATGAAAAATGAATTTCTCTGTTCTCATGCTCAGCATTTTTACGCGATTGAAATCTTCTAATGAATCAAAAGATTTTGTGTTGCTTAGTAAACATATTAAGTTGTTTGTGCCCCAACACGGAACAATATCAAGGCTAAAAACTTATTGTGAAATACTGAGGTTCGATGTGTTCAGATAACAAAAGAAAAATTGCAGTGTTCACAATAAAAATTCCATACAATATAAGACTATCTCACGTTCAATGGGGCCACAATACAATCAACTTTTCTAGTACACTCTACGAAGTGTATTCACATATATTAGGTGACAGAGATAAATATAGTGACCTCACCTCCTCACAAGAAAACTGTAATCACAATATGTGGGTATGTGGTATGAGGTCATTCCGTAGTATTCAAAATTTTGTTGGTATTATTAGTACGTCCCTATTAAAGTA
This sequence comes from Solanum habrochaites, assembly GCA_027704765.1. Classification (NCBI taxonomy): domain Eukaryota; kingdom Viridiplantae; phylum Streptophyta; class Magnoliopsida; order Solanales; family Solanaceae; genus Solanum; species Solanum habrochaites. Next base: position 2,570 of record JAKWJA010000092.1, read on the forward strand.
TCCGGTCGTCTTTCCATAAAGACATATGCTACAGTGATAGGTTGTCTAGTAAAAAAATTAATAATATATGGTAGAGATACTCTTAATTTTACAAAAGGCAGATGTGCTAAAATTGACATGTCACAAAATTTTGTATATAAGTGTAAGATGTGGGAAATATTAGCACAAATTCAAGAAATAATCGTAGAAGAATAGATTTAGCAACACAAATAGCTCTTTATTAGATATTTATGAGTATTTTACCCAGGTGATGTTGAGACTTGGACTCTCACTTTAAAGCCAAGACCTTTGACAATTGATCGAGTAGGGGAATTATCGAACAATTAGCCTCTTTTTTTGAATAACTACTGATATGAGATGTGAAGCAGATAATTAGTGTTAAATTCAGAAATTGATAAGTTAAATTGAAAAGGAAGGAGTTTAGATGTTTTTCCCTTGTGCAGGAGTTGGTTAGTCTTTTGAACAGTTTATTTATAGAACGCACTACCGTAGGTCTAGGAAGGACAGTATTAGTTTGAGTTTTAGAAATAGTGTGAGACTCTGATTATGGAGCTACAAATGGATAGGGAGGGATGTAGTCAAGTATATGGCGTTACATGTGGGTCCATAGAGGATTTTGGGCCTTAGTAAATTCGTTTGCTTACAAATTGAAGTTCTATCAAGTTGCGATCTACGAGGAGTAGGAACTTGGAAAAATCGTAGAATGGTTACACATTGAAGTGGATAATTTTTGGATTTCTGAAAGTTGGTTATATGGTTGACCGTACGAGCATAGAAAGTTCTACTACCTTTTAGGATACCAATAAGTAGATCACTTCCCGTCAGTTATCTGTAAGGTATTGGGATCTTTTCTATGTATTTAATGTCTATGCTTATGTTGTTTGACCTATTCTAAGGACCTATTACTACCTTTCAACCCTAAAGGTACAACGCTCTCATGTAAACCTTTATATTTATTTTATTTTCATTAAATGGTGAGATGAAGACCCAAACCAACTATCTTTTGTGGTGAGGACACATAAAGACTATAAATTTTATAACGGGGAAACATCATTATTAGTGTGACGCATACTGGAGACCCTCAAAACTAAAGGTAAATCATTTGATCCATCAACAAACTCTGATCATCAAATTATGAAGAAATGTTAAGACATCAAAATCAATATTTAATATGTAGTAGCAACTCAATTCGTTTATTCTAACATACAAATGTTCCTACAGTTTTGCATCCAATTTCCTATGCTCTAAAATTAGGAAGCGCGATGATATCAACTAATATACATCTATAAGATTTTTAAGAGTATGTTGATTGAATAGTTAAGCTTAGATCAAATACAAATTATTGAGTTTGAAGGTCACAGTTATTTCAATCATGTACTTAAAATGTGTGTTAGTGCTAAGAAAAAAACATTATTATAACTTATCGGACCTTTAAACTATTCTAATTGAAAATAAGAATAGCCATAAATTCTATCTTGTGGGTGGTAACCAAGGTGTCATCATTCTTATTACCAACAATTGGAGATAGTACGTTTAGAAGTTTAGCGTGATGAGGATTTCCGAATAAATATTACAATCTTCTAAAACTGCCGAAATTATTCTATTGAAATCATTCGTCGTATAACACCACTAAAAAAACGGCATATTACATTAACATAGGCACAAATCAATATAAACTCTCAAAAAAATTCAGAAAAATCAATGACCTCGACTCTACACTCAAATAAATAGAAAAATAAAAGAGATAAAGAAAAACCAATATAACATAACTTGAAAACTAAGAAACTTATAATGCCATATCAAGATAAAATGCCCGCTGAATGAGCCTAGGCGAAGAAGTGTGGAAAACCGGGGAGGAAATGAGCTCGTGAGAGGAGAAGAATGGAAAATAATAAGCCTTTTTGCAACTAAAGCAGCCCTTATCTCGCAGAAGTATTAAATGAGTTCTTTGTTTCATGCTAGCATACGTGATTAAATATTCTAGTGAATCAAAGACTGTTTGTTTAGTAGAGAACGCTATGACTGTTTGTCAACACACACAATATCAAGTAAATATATACTTAAATACTGAGATGAGTTCAGATAACAAAAGAGTAAATATAAGGATTCACAATAAAAATTCACAAGTATAAGCATATTGGTAAATAGAAGGGGCTCACAATACAAGCAATTTTCTAAATACATTCTACGAAGTAATCCACATGTATATAGATAACATATAAATTTCGCGACCCGCCTCCCTCCTCATTTTGCTTGTCACTTTTTTATCTCTCTCGCAGTAATCGGGGGCAAGAGACATGCTAATTGATACTATATTTTTATTGTGTTGAATAGCACGATTGTTGACCATATTGATTTTAAAATTTCTCATTTATTGATGGTATAAAATTATAAACTTGAAAAGAAAAAAAAAAAGGAAATAAAATGGCTAGATCATCTAGCCCTCAGCGTTCTACACTAGGTTGAGTTCTAGCATTTCAGCACTTCAAAAATGCGATGTGTTTTCCACCTAGCCATTTAATTCCTGTGACCCGTGAGATGGGCCGATGGTTCTAGGCCGGCCCGTTTTGAAAACTTTCAAATTAAGGCCTATACAAAACCATATACCTTTATGTTTAAACCCTAAAAACCAGCAGCACTACAATCTCTGTCAAGGTGAGGATTGGAAGGTTGCTTTCAGGCAGGAGTTTTTTTATAGTTGCAGCTGGCTGTTAGTTATTCTGTGGGAGGCACTATATTGACCGATTTCACCACTTCTCTTGTCATATCTTTTGGTTTCTGCCATTGTATGTATCTTCTCCATTTTTATTGGATGTGACTAACTTTTTCAAATTGGTTTCTTGCTTAATTTTATGTCTTCTTGTGAGCTATTTACGATTGATTGACTTTTGAGTTCACTTTTTTTCCGACATGATATATCATCTGAATTTGGGATTTTAGGTTCTTTGGAAACTACAAAAGATTTGAATTATGAGAATTAATTTTAGGTGAAGGGACTCTAGATTTTGTTTCTAATTGAATGCGAGTGTTTGACAAGCTATAGGATCATAAAAGGAGATAATAAACTAACTTCAATTAATAAGGGAAAAGTGAATGCTATGATTTGTAACTTTCAACCTCGCTATTGATGCATCTTCGTTACTTCTAATTGAACTTCAAAATGTTCTAAATTGGGTTTAGTTAGAACCATAATAGAAAAAATAAATAACAGAGACTTACATATGTAGATATATATATATAATATATATCATATATATAATAGATCTATATAATTCACACAACATACATATATTGGAGTATAGAAAAATCAATGACGTTATCAATATATGCAAAGTACCGCATCTATCATATAGGTCTTTGAATGGTGTTTTGAAATTAATAGACTTACATAATTTCATTGATTTCGTTACAAGAAAGTAAATGATACTTCAAGCAATGTTTCATTTACGTATCGGACATTGGTTTTCTTTCCATTTTAGCAACAGAAGTAGCTGATTGAAGTATATATTGCAAACACCTAGCGAGATAAAGACATTAATTAAAATCTCATTATTTTTTTTCATTTTCACGTGTATAAATTGGATGGCATGCAATTCTCACTCTACCATGTGAGTGCAGGTTGAGAGATGTTTTAGATAGACAAAAGTGAAGCAAGAAAAATAAATATTAGAAAAAAACTACAATAATGAAAAAGTCATTCAAATGATATAATCACTAAACACTTAAAGGAATAAACTTTTATAAAAATTAAGACATTAAAACCATGAGAAAATTTCATGATAGATATCTATAAATCTGTTTTAAATCTAAACGCGATGATCGACATCTCGAAAGACCAAAAAGGGATACACATGTAACACATTACATATTTTACAAAAAAAGTGTAAACCGAAAAAAGAAACATATCTAAAAAATGATATGAAAAAGGTAAAACATTATAACCCATAGATCACCCAAATTCATCAACATAGAACAGTCTTGCATGGAACCTTCATAGTCCAATGTATTCCGATGGTTTGTTATGTAAATCGACCAAACAACGTTAGTCTTAATTGATGAGTTCATATGATTAATGTAAAAATTAATAATCCATAAACTCAAAGGCCTTATGATCAAACTCCAATCGCGAATGTCAGACTTGACACCAAGGAAATGGGCCTGAATTAAACATTTTTCATAGAGCTAGACGAAAGCGATCAATTTAGAATGTGTAAGATTATGAAACACTTTATGTATATGTGGTTAGTTTGCGAGAAAATCTTGACCTATTTTATAGGTGAATTCCATTAAAGAAAGCTCCATCTTTAGTGGAAGTGTTACCATAAACATAGGTCAGCGTACTCAAAAAGTTACCCCATATTTATAGTGATATGGTATTATTTACGTTCTTAATTCTTTCCACTATCTTTCGCGACAATGTTTCCCCGTCTCCATCCTATGTTCCAAGAATGTCAAGTAAATCAGGGTTTCAATAATAAAGATATGAACTGATATGATCCTGTATTTTAATTTTGATCTTGTGATTTTTCATCAGACAAAAAGTTACCAACACTTAATGTTGTGCATCAACTTTGCCAAGACAAAGCATCGATGTTAGAGTAGTGAGATGCAACATGATTTGTTGCAATTACTGCTGGCGGACGTAAGAGTTAGATTTTTCACCTTTTATTTCCTTGTAATATTTAAGCTTCCATTTCTTTGATAAAATATTTGTGTATTTCCATATCCTCATCTTTTTTTATCTTAAAAATGTTAGTATCTATATGGATTACACTCGTATTTATTGTAAAATTTGTCAATAATTTATATCATTTAATGTAATGAAAGCTTTTCTTCATTTAATTTTAGGGCAAATTAATATTTAACAATGAATTTGCAAAACTATTGCGCTAGCTACATGTCTAGAAATCCTCGAAGAATGAATCGCTTCTAGCGTGTGTCCTTGTTGTTATGAAATTACAGAGAGACTTATAATTTTTGATGTTGATATGTTCTTTTCCATTTCCTTGATCAGATATGTTCTTTGCTATTTCTTGTCAAAAAAATGGTTTCATTCAATTTTGTAAAATTCCTTTTCAAATGATTGATGTTTTATTGGTTGGTTTATATTGAAATCTTATGGTTAATAATGTGATGAAGCTGTTATAGTTCTTAGTCTTTGACCTTCAGTTTTATAAAGATCCTGATTGAACCACTTTTTCCCTAACCCTAGCCATGAATATTTAAGTTGTATTATGATCAAGTTGTTGGGAATTGATCATATTATTGTTTAACTCACTATATGATGATGATGATGATGCGTGTATCATTGAATTTTCTGATGAATTGACGGTAAGATCTTGAAGGAATGTTGTTTGAAAGCTCATTTGAGTAAGAACTTAATGATTAGAATCCTACTTCATAATGTTGTTGTATATTAATGATGATATTAATTGAAGTATGATGATGTGCAAAGAATTAAGAGATGATATTAATATGGACGATTATGATGGCATGGAGAATATGTGAATGTGAGATACCTTTTCACCATTTGGTAAGAGTATGATTGAACAAGGTTGAAGTAATAAGATCTCTGTGTGCCTTATATGAGTTACGCCTTGATGGTTGATCTCACTAATGATTGATTGTGATGAAAGGAAGTTTCATCCTATACCTAATGAGGTAATGAAATGATTATGACAAGGGGTTGTCTTCAAGGGGGATATTAATATTTGTTGATTAGGACGAACCTGAAGGCCATTTCAACGGAAAATTTAGTTTAACCAATCGAACTAGATATGAGTGGTGTCCTTTTCCTAGACGGTAATGTAGGGCTCACTAATGTTTCATGAGAGATACTACGAATGCAATATTCATACATGAGTTTTCACTATATCTCCTAGTTCGTTAAACATGTTTCCCCTCAGAGGAATGCAAAACAAATGGAGTTTCCACCTAGAATGTTATGTCATATTTTGGTTCTACCTTGGGAAGGAGATCACCTTCTTGAGTTTTTAGGGTTTTCAATTGAAACTGGATTCCATGTTGAGCCACATAGTCTATGTCATTTAGCATTGTCCGATGTAAAATGACAGAATGGAAGTAATAAATAGGGACTTAACTAGGTGACTTAGGGGGGTACTACTAAAGTATGGGTAAGAGGATCAGACTTTGACCGAGTGGACAACAGTTGACCATGAGGGGAGTCATTAGGAGTTTGTTCTATGACTCGTGTTATAAGAAATGTATCATCGTTGATCCTATATGATGTTGCTCTTATATGATGTTGGTGTCATTTGATGAACTTTATATGGTCAAAGTTGATATGTACTGTTGGTGACTATCATGATGTGATGTCATATTCAAGAAGACAGACTTATGATCTCTTTGACTTAGTTAATTGATTATGTGGGGTTATGGGGATTTACATGAGTATTGCACTTTGTAGGTCTAGGATGTGATTGTTGGGGAAGAGTTTTACCTTCTTTGATGATATGAACTCTTCAACATGAATTACTAATATGAATTTGGTTGATGTTTTTACTAGGTATGATATGAGTAGTCATATTGGTTTTGATCCTTGCTTGTAATATGCTCTAATAGATGTTTACACAAGGCTTTCAAATGACTTACAGTTTCCAAGAACAATGTTTCCCTTTATGCACTTCTTCAAAGTTTTATGTGCATATGTTTTCCATAGTTACAAGTGGTTGTACCTACCCATAGTCCTTATTTTCTAAAAATATGTAGGTTTAGGCTGTTGTTACGGTTTTTTCGGGGCCATTTATAAGAAGACTTGAACTTTTCCAAGTGTTGGTAAGTTCTCAAGTTCGAGGATGGTGCCAATTGTTCTATCCAAGTAGTATTGCTTATGTCTAAAGAAACTATTCTTTCAATATGTCTAACACTATGTTTTAAGTGTATTATATGAATATGTATTGGAAGGCTATGCCCAAACCTAGGTAACTCTCGTTTAAATGGAAGGGTGTAAACAAAGTATTAAACCAACTTAAATGAATGACCATGATAAATGATTAATCTATTTAACTTCATAAGGGGAGTCGGTGTGTGTCCATATATGATATGTTAGAAGTTAAGACACTTGCACTATGTAAAAAGAGTTAATTACGCATTTGTTCTACTAATGATAGGTCATGATGTATTCCTAAGGGATCGGTAAGTCCTTTAGGAACAAATTGCAGTTACGTTGTGGGTGCTCTGGCGTGACACATGGTCATGATTAAATATGTGATGAAAGTGAAGGAACGTTGGAGGGAACGGGGTGTTAGATGTAGGTGTAGGGGAAAGAAAGTTAGTAAAGTGGGTGTCTTCTTGCAAATCGTTGGTGGTATGAAATTGGATAGTTTTCCTTAGAGGTGCAGGTGAGTGGGGCGTTTCACTAGAAACATATGTGCCTAGGAGTAGGGCGGAGGTCATGGTAGATGTGGGATATGGCATTTGAATCCAATGTTGGCACACATCATACTATTTGTGCTACCTTGGTAGGTAACTTCATAAGATGTTGTTCTTTTCAACAAAATCATAACAAACGTTCTTGTGTATCACACATTATAAAAACAATTTATCAAATGGAGACAAAGTTCTGGCAAGAATACTATACTGAACATTCAGAGAAAGATATAAGAAAAAAAGTTTCGTGAAAGAGAACATATCTACATATTGGCGCTTCGTAGTACCTGGATAGGGTAACCTTGTAGCCTTTTGTATTGAAAGGTATCCAACAAATGCGTGGGTGTTGCCCCTTGATTTAAATTAAAATTTCTCTTTGTAGGCTCAAATTGTAGGAAAAACAAAGGCATTAGTCATATCTCATAGGAAAATTTGATTTTGAAAAATAAGTACATGCATTATTGTTTTCAAGAAATATTTGTTTCGTTTTTCCTATCATAGCATTTGCGTTAAGCGAGTGATAGGTCATATCTTTGGTTTTTTTAAATGGGTTCTATTTAAGATATGACGGCTTCCATGACTTTTCGTGCACATACTTTGGCATCTCATGTACTGTGTCCAATCGATCTACTTGGCACCAAACGTCAAGAAATAATAGCAAATTTTAAAAAAAATCATATTGGATTGGTGGTATGAATATCCAAGGTAATTGTCGTGTTAAAATGTTTTTTTGTGTTTTGCTAATATTAGTTATTTACTAGCAAAGGTATACAATTATGTTTCCATAAAGATATGTGATACAAAAGGTTATCGTAGAAAATCTCATAGATATGTTAGAGAAAATCTTATTAGAAAAGGAAGAAGATGTCCTCATTTAGCATTGACAAAAAGTTTACCGTGCAAATGCGTAGACTGGTGGTAAAGAAATATTATACGGCAGATCAATAAAATCAATAGTATAGAGGATCAAAACACATCTAGCTTCTTTATTAGCTATTTGGGGAGATTAAACCTACGTATAGTGTGAACACTGCATATACTTTAACCCAAAAACATTTTCACAATTTATCAAAGAAAGGACAAACTTGATTCCACAATTAGAAGAATAAAATAGTGATATGCGCTGAGCATTCTCATTAGGTAACTTTTCAGAAGTGAAAGTTGGATTGAAAGGAAGAGGTCAGATATTTGTCCTGGTAAGGAACTGTACCTCGTAGCAACAAACTATTAAGACATTCTACAGTCATAGGAAGAAAGTAGTTGAGTTGAGTTTTAGAAAACGGTGAGGACGCTGATGTTGGTATAAGATAGATAGGGTGGAGGTAGTCAGTCCCTAGGGGTCATATCTGGGTTGCATAGAATGTCTAGGCGTAGTAAATTTCGTTCTTGAAATTGGTTCTATAAGTTTGTCTTTAGAGGCGTTGGAAATTGGATAAATAATGAGATAGTTCTGTGGGAACGTGGATGAATTTATGATGTTTGTTCTACGGTTGACCAGTACGATTCATAGAATGGTCTACATATCTTAGGTCCAAATCATAGTCACTTGAGCTAGTAAATTCTTAAAGTTATAGGTTGGGTCTTTTTCGTAATATCTTAATATCTAGGCTCATCATGTGACCTGATTTTATAAGACCTATAGTCCTCTCAATCCCCTAAATCTAATAACTCTCTCATTCTCTCAAATCCCAATCACATCCAGTATCAATCTAATTATCTCTAAAGTTCTAGGAAGAAAGATAAGTCCAGTCTCAATTGTCTTTGTTTCGCTAGGCTTCATTTACCAAGGGTATAACAAGAGAGCTTTATTCCATTGTATAGTATGAAAGCGCTTTTAGGAAGTTTCAAATTCTAAAATGTTAGAGAAGATATTTATTTGTGGGTCTAAACTAGAAATATGTTATTCCAAACAACGTTAATTTACCAGTATTCACAACACTTTAGTGGTGAATAACATGAGATAAGTGCGGTTTAAATGGACATGTGGCAAGAGAGAAGATCACACACATTTCTTTTGTTCCACATAGATAATTGAACACAGAAGGAAAATTTTTACAGTAATTAATCTCTCTGAAGTTCCTAGGAAGAAAGAGAAGAGTAGGTTTCTAAATTCACGTCTCCATTTCCCTCTTGCCACTTATTAATATCTTCAAAACCAGTATCTTATACCTTACATGGGCCAGATTGTTGCTCGTATAGATATACCCTATCAACTTTCTTTTTAGGTTGTCTGAATGTTAGATGATGTCTAATTGAAGAAAAGAAAAGAAAGAAACGAAATTCATCAAAACACTCAAATTATAAATTTTATCAAAATTAAGAGTGATCAGAATAAAACTGAACTCGACAGTTACTCTAGGAGAAGATCCTAAACTCGGTTTTCATATTTAAGCATATTTTCTTGTTTCATTTAAGGGTTGAGATGAAGATGAAGACACACCAAGCTCTATCTTTTTGTGGGAGGAGAAACATCAACACTATTTGATGGGTATAGGATAATCATCATTAGTGTACGCATACCGGTACCTCCCTCATAACAACTATAGGTAAATATTGATATACAAAAAAAAATATGAATATTAAAATATTATGAAGAAAAGTTAGAACATCAAATCAATAATTAAACATGTAATAGCAATCATCTTGTTGATTCCCATCAGTGTTACACACGTTCATCACCATTTCCATTGCTAATTTGAAGCATATGAGATGCAACTCATATAATTTATAGTAATCTTTCAAGCTAATGGTTCCTTTGACCATAGATTATTTCAAGATCATATACGACACACCTCCATGTGAAATTAAAGTCTCACTATTATTTAAATTATTATTACCATGCCGGTTAAGTGATTATTGAACAATAAAAATATTAGTTATTTTTGTTAGATGCGTTCAGAAAATATCTATTTAAAAAATTAAGAAGAACAAAAAAGCACTATTTTTTTAATGAAACAAGGTGTCATGATTCTTATACACAATTGATATATCTATCTATCTACTATCTATCTATCTTCTAGTCTATCTATCGATATATATATAGATATATATATAGATATATTCTATATTATCTGCCTATATAGCTATCTATCTATCTATCTATCATCATCTATCTCTCCATTCTCTCTCTTCTCTCTATATTATAATATCTATAATATACAGATATATATAATATTAAAAATATCCCTAACTGAGTTTGGATTTTTTCTGGAGGTGTGATTTTCTGATACGTGGATTTTTCAACGGTTTGTGATTTTTCACGAGTTGACCTTTTCCCAAAGAGTTCTGCATGTCCAAAGAGTATGTATTTTTCACTGAGTTATGTGACTTTGACAGAGTTGTGAATTCTAGGAAATGTCATTTCTCAATAAGTTGTGACTTTAATAAAAGGTTAGTGATTATCAAAATGTTCCGGACTCTCAAAAGATATTGATTATTCCAATAAGACACAAAAAATATAATTTCACTAAGTTGTGATTTCCAAAACGTTATGTGCCTTCCACGGAGTTGTAAATTAGTCAATAAAGTTGTGAATTTTCATTTTTCAATACGTTGTGATTTTTTCTTAAAAGGTTTGACTTCAAAAACGTTATGACTATTTCTATAAGAACATTTACAAAAATACTCTCTCATTTCTTTTAACCACCATGGTTTAATCTTCTACTATTCTTTTTCAAGCCTTTTAAAAGATTACATGTGTTTGTGCACACCCGAGCTACCCCGAAGTATGAAACACGGACCTTAGGAACCACAATTATTTCAAGCTAATCCTGTAGCAATTGGGCAGTACTAACAAATCTGTAATCTCTCTTCTTGTCATTCACAATAGACTGTCCGCAGATCGGGGTACATGGATGACTAAAATATATGGAGAGTCTATGACTTCTGCAATAATATGATGTCTCAACTCGCCCACATAGAAAAAACCCCATCTACGTTGTAGTTAGAGAAGTACACCATATCTACCCCTTGGTGAGAAACCTCCTCTCTCCTAGTTATGCTATTGCATCACTTAATTTCAGAAAGATTGGATCCTGTCTGCTTTTCCTTAACCTCCACACCAAATAGATTTTTTCCCCATTCTGAACTTTAACACAACGTCTGATACTGCTCATAATGCAAAATTCGAAGCGAGCTCAAGAATGACCATGCCTTCAATAGCTCCTTCCTTTCTTCATTGTTCAACATGGGATACACACCCATAGACATCTATAAGCGCATTTGCTAATGCATTAGCCTTACAAGATGGTCATGCACACTCATATCCTAATTCTAAAATAGGGACCTCAAAGCCATTATCTCTTGAGAAACATTATCTCCTTCTGGGTGAAAAATACTGAGGCTCTATTGCAGTGAATACATCTATATGAAAACCAAACAAGCAGTGTCTTACTATCTTAAGTGAAAACACCAATGCTGCCCAAGCTCGACGGCTGACGTGATTTATTTTCTTCATGCACCTAGTTGTATCTTGACAGCGAAATCTATAACCTTATCTCTTGATGACAAAAACCAAGGCAAAACTTTGGATGCATCGCAAGGAACATATCTACTGAAACTCGTAGAGTCAAGACATGAGCTGTAGTCAATCTAGATTTCAATTATGCAAAGCTTTTAACACAATCATCTGAATATTAAAACTTGACCATCTTCTGATTCAACCTAGTCATAGTGAGGTTATGGATGAAAATATTTTCACGAACCTTCTATCATAACCCTCTATGGATGAAAATATTTTCGTGAACCTTCTATAGTATCCGCTAGACCTACGAAACTTTTAATATTTATAGTAGAAGTAGGTATGGGCCATTGTTTAACTGCTTCTATCTTCTGCAAATCCACTCGAACTCTCTCATGCAATATGTCCAAGAAAAGCAACTGATTGCAATCAGAACTCACATTTGCTAAACTTAGTGAATAACTTACGATCTTTGAGAGTCTGCAGCAGAACAACTCTCCAATGGAACCTGAATGTTCTTCATCATTCCTAAAGTAAAATGAGGATATCATCAATAAAGAAAAATAATGAACAAGTTCCAATGACATAACTACACAATTTCATAATCACCATACGTGTTCTGAAAGGTTGTTTTGGAATTCATATCTCTAACTCTGAGCCGATGATAACCAATTTGAGGTATATCTTGGAGAAACGATAGCACCCTGAAGTTGGTCAAACAATTCATCAATCATGTGAGTTAGGCTGCTTATATTGATTGTGACTTGTTCAACTTTCTAGTCAATGCACATTCTAAGAAAATATCTTTCTTCTTTACGAACAACACTGGTGTGCACCCCATGTGACAATACTTAGGTCTTGATGAAACCCTTATCTAGAAGTTCTTTCAAATAAACTCATTCCTTTAAGCTCTGTTGTGGCATTTTGTAAGGAGGAATAGAAGTAGGCCGGGTATTGGAAAAGGAGATCAATTCCAAAGTCGATTCCTTGTTTTTGAGGACTCCGGGACGATCTTCTTGAAACACTTCTGGAAACTCATTAACTTATGACGAACTAGATGATAGAGATAACCCTTAGAGATCATGTTTTTGGCGTTAATTAGATAATTAAATTGAATCGACCCATAGGTGCTAAGCTATAACCTTAAATCTAAGATTGACTCATTTTCAAATGAAAAAGAAAAATCTTGTTCACAATCGACTGAGCCATAACATGAATGTAACCAATCCATGCCTTAGAATGGACATCGAAGTTCTATATTCTAAATCTCTAAGAATCGTTGCATCGCTTTTCTTTTTCAGATACATTGCACGGGGGAATTTTTCTGGAACTCGTTTCTAGCTATAATGGGTCCCACTAGAGTAGTAATGAGGAGAAGGTTATGAGAGATCTTCTGACTTTATGTAAGAGTAAAAAGACAGAGTAGACCTGGAGATCTAACACTGATAATCATCAAGGCAAAGAATGGTAATGTCCAAATGAAGTACACAAGAGAAATTCCTCATCGTGCGAGCCTGCAGAGCAACAACTATGTTGGCGTGCCCGCCACCTTTCTATAGCAGATGAGTTACCCTGCTGACTTTTTGGGAGATTGCTGGGGTGATGAAGTTGTCGATTGAGATCTACAATTTCCACCTCTTGACACTTGTCTAGAAGGAAAAATCTTTCTAAACTTGTGGACAGGACTGGACCGCACCGAAAACACCCTTCTTTTTTGCAAGGACTCGACTGGGATGGTTCTTACTACAATTAGGGCAAGTGGGTAGTATGGTGCCTGAATTACTTCCTGATAATTAGATAATGGGCTGAAACCTTATTGTTCAAAACATGTTCTGGCTGGAAGAGTGGAACACCAGTAATAAAGGGCTAGGGATGAAAACTTCTGCCTAACTTCAACGAGAGATTTACCACCCGATTAATAGTTCACCAGTCCTAGCCTATTTTTCTTCTCCTTGGCATGTTTAAGAATATTACCTCGACCTATCTGAGCATGAGTATAAGTCTAGAGATGTGATATTCCTAGTAAAATAAATTTTTCCACTCTTTTTTACCAATTTGAAAATCCACACAAAAACTTATCATCTGATCCATGGAATAAAACAACCAGGAGGAGCATCACCTATAGAGTTAGGGAAACTTGATTCCATACTCTTGGACTGTCAGTTACCTGCCTTAATGTTCCGAATCTCGGGTTTTTTGCTTATCTCAATCTTCTTGGGAAAACCTATCTAGAAAGGTCTCACTAAAGCATTCTCAGGTAATAGGAGTTGCATATGTGCCCTTATTATCCTTCCATTGAGTGTACCAGATATGAGCAACATCTTTCTACTAATGTGATGACAACATAACCCGATCATCCCACTTAACCTGCATAACCTCAAAGATCTTCTTGATCATTGAAGAAATTCTGGGGATCCTCATTAGTTTGCGCTTCTAAGAACTAAGGCGGATTCATCCTAAAAAAATCATGACCTTAGCTTCTATTAATCCACTATTTCCATTCATATGATCTTGAACCCGCTGATTGTTCTATTCAGCGACACTCTGAGCAAACATCCGAATGGCACTCTTCAATTCAGCATTGGAGACTTCTTGATCTGGGATTTGATGAGTTGTGTTTGCATTTCTTGCATTTGCATTCCAAGTGTTCGCATTCCTGGAATTTGCTATACGAGGAAGCATGATCAGAAATGTAGAAAGTCAAGTTAAAATGGAATTAGATCATTCCTTATGCACGATAACAGTAACAACAAGTGAGTGTTTCCTTTAAAACACTTCATAAGCCTCCCTCTCATAGATGTGGTGCACTTCACATCCATGAAAAGGTCTCACGTAGATTTTACTGTGCGGCTTTCATAATATAGGACACTTAAACCTAGTGTTCTGATACAAAGTTTGTCACTCTCGAGCTACCCTGGAGACGCTGACCGCGGACATAAGACCCCAAAACGATCCCAAGCTAACCCTATTGCATGATCATACGCATATAAGAATATAAACTATTGGGGAAGCTAAGCATACTTGACATAAAAAGATGGGGATATAAACAATCACTATAGCTGAAATTTGCATTTTGAAATAATGACGAGTTAAATTACAAAGGAAATATTAATTCAAGGTAAGATGACACTAACTGTGTATTAAAATAGGCCGCTAAACTGACTAGGAAATGACTTAGCACACAAGTCCCACAAAAGTCTAGCCAAAAACGACTCAAGAGGGACTAACAATGCAAAAGAAACTCATGAATATTGTCCTTGGAGGATGTGAGGACCACAATTTATCTGCTAAACTGGCGATTAGAAATCATTAGTGCGATTGGATGTTGAGAACCTGAACTTACATCACGAGAATATGTAGTACACATATGTGTCAGTATTTGAAGGTACTGATCATGTTGGATAGGGTAAAACTGAAATAAAACATAGATGAATGTTGAGATAACCGAATCCATGACTAATATATAACATGTTTAATCTGAATATTGAATTTACTGATAAATTGTCAATGCAATAGATTCTAACTAAATTGTGGGAGCTACTAATAACTGATAATAAAACCACATGATCTAAATGTGGAGTCCGATGTATACGCCCCATCGAGAGGACCCAATATACCCTACCAAAGGTATAAAGGCATGCTTGAGTGATCTAATGCCCACAGAGGAGACTTACAACCTACTTTGCCAGTAGTTCTTTGAATGTTTGGGTACGCTGAACCCTAGACCAACTCGGTATTATGCTACTCATAATGAATTAAATGATTAAGACATTATGACTGAATTTTTGTATATACTGGCTAGAGCAAGTCTTAACATGCAAACTGAGAGTGCAATTTTTAATCTAATAATTATGAATTAATAACTGAAACATGTTTATCTGAACTAACTGAAATATATAACCTGGCATGTTTAACAACTAAAGAAATACATAGTTAGGATACTAAAATTCATGTGATAAACAGAATAATAACCTCACAATCCGATTTGAAACATATACCTAACTAATTATTGATGATCTGGTGTAATTTTAAAAACCCTAGGTTTAACCTTGATAAGAGAATCAAGAACTGACTGACAACTAGGAATTTAATACGTGAAAGGAACCTACTAGTGAAATCTCACATACATGGTGATGAAATCCATAGAGAAATATTTAGACATCAGGGTTGGAGATGATGGAACCTTGTTGTGTTCTTGAACTAGGGTTCTTGACCTTTTTCTACTTTTTTTCTACTAATTTTTTCTAAGTTTTAGATTTCTGATTTTGACTTAGGTAAGTTCTTGTTATGTTTCTAGGCTTAAACTGAATAAAATCTGATGTGTCAAAATGACGTATATTAGGGGTTAAATGAAGTATAAAAAGACCAAAAGACCTTGATGTAATTGCCGTAGAACCAAACGACAACCTGGACTGACGGACCATCGTTTAAT
Organism: Solanum habrochaites; assembly: GCA_027704765.1. Lineage (NCBI taxonomy): Eukaryota > Viridiplantae > Streptophyta > Magnoliopsida > Solanales > Solanaceae > Solanum > Solanum habrochaites. The sequence goes on from JAKWJA010000092.1 coordinate 18,850, forward strand.
CGACGGTCCGTCGTTGGGTCACTAGGTTGGGTCTGTTCGATAGACCTTTACTAAAACGGTCATAAATTTTTACTTAGAGGTATGAATTTAGCAAGGTTTGTGGATATGGAAATATAATTCAAATGTCTATCATTTTGTAGGTCATGATACACCTAATTAATTTTAAGCTAAGAGTTATGGACATTTGAAGTTGACCCAATAACATTTTTCCCATAACTGTCTGCTAAATTTTGACCTACGGTCCGTAGGTCCATCTACGGACCTTAATGGTCAATCGTGGTTCTTTTCAGAGAGTGGTTGATTAGGATCTTGATCGAAAAGACACAGACTATGGACGGTAGGTCCGTCCGTCATTCGACGCTTAATCAAATTTTCTGGGCTGAGTTTTCGGTTGCACCTACAGATTTGTGGTTTGTTTTAGATATGGGATATTACAATTTGTGTCACGCCTCGAGCTACACCCGAGACGCGGACACAGAACCTAGGACCACAAGTGATCCCAATCTAACCCTGCTGGCATTATCATGAGCATACTAAAGATATAAACTGCTGCGGAAGCCAAATGATAATTAAATCTGAAAATATGGGGAATACCCATATTCTATAATTGAGATATTTGAAAACAATAAGTTTAATACAAATAAATTATAAACCCAATACTAAGTGGAATCCAACTATGTCATAAAATAGCCTCTAAACTTGACCAGAAATACTAGGAAAAGCCCCCAGCTAAATCTAGCAAAAACTAAAACTAAATGACTAAAGACTAAAATGACACTCATGACTGTTGTCCTCGGAAAATGAGGACTCACCACTGAATCTGCTGAACTTGAGATCGGAAATCGATCTATGTTTGATCTGGATGCTGAGAACCTGAACCTACATCACGAAAAGATGTAGCGCACATATGCGTCAGTACTTGAAAGGTACCGAGCATGTAGGATAGAGTAAATATGAAATAAAACATAACTGAAAAAGCATAAAATGAAGTATAATAATATGACATAATAAATTGAATTCTGAGTTAATAGGATGCAATGACAAATTTATAACATGCTTAAACTGAATATTGAATATACTAATAAATGGACAATGCTAAGAGTTTGACTGATCTATGGGAGCTACAAATAACCGATGATAAAACTACATGAGCTAAATGTGGAGTCCGATTCATATGCCCCATCGAGAGGACCGAATATACCCTGACAAAGGTATAAAGGCATGCAGGCGTGATCACTAAACTGATTGCCCACATATGGGACTTTCAACTTACTTGGCTAGTAGTTCTGGGACAATTGGGTACGCTAAACCCTAGTACAACTGGGTATTATTCTAGTCATAATGAATTTTGTTAATTAACTGATTATGTCTGAGTTTCTGTAAATACTGGATAGCTTAAAACTGAACATACAAATTGAGAATGCAATAATAAATCTAGTAATTATGCATTTACAACTAAGGCATGTATATCTGAAGTGTCTGAAATATCTGACATAACATGTGTAATTCAAGAATTAAACAAATACAAAGCTAAGGTTCTGAAATTCATGCGATAATATGAGTAATAACTTGATAATTTGATTTGGAATATATATTTAATAAATACTTGAAGTTCTACCAAAGTTCTAGAAACCCTAGGTTTAATCATGATAAGAGAATCAAAAATCAGATTGAAAACTTGGGACCCAATAGGTGAAAGGAACACACTAGTGAAATCTCACATGCAAAGTGATGAAATCCATGGAAAAATACTTAATTTTCGGGGCTGGAACTGTTGGAACTTGTGGTGTTCTTGAACTAGGGTTCTTGAGCCTTTTCTCCTCTCTTGCTTCTAATTTTTTAGGAATTGATTTTATAATTGGACTTGGATATGTTTTAATCATGTTTCCAGGATTTAACTGATTAAAATATTTATGATCTAGGGTCAAAATGACGTAATTTAGGGTTTAAACGGAGTGGGAAAGGTAAAAAAGACCACAAGGAAAGTTGTTTTCGGGCCAAACGACGGCCAGGACTGACGGTCTGACATCTGCTCGACGCCCCGTCGTTGGGTCCGTCGTCATGGCCTTTACTAAAATAGTCATAACATTTTAGTCGAAGGTCTGATTTTAGTAAGGTCAGTGGATATGAAAAGATAATTCAATTATCTATCTGTGGGTAGGTCGTTGGACACCTAATTCATTTTGTTCTAACAGTTATTATCATTTGAAGTTGACCCATCTTCATTTCCTCTTAACTGGCTGCAAATTTTCCATCTACGGACTGTGTTGGTCATCCGTAGCTCTTGTAAGGAGTGGTTGAATGGGGGTCTTGATCGAAGGTCACGGACTACGGACCATTGTCTGACCTACGGAGCGTCAATCAAGACTAAGCCAATTTTTCCCGGCTGAATTGTTGGAGTTTCTTATCGCATCAACGGTTGTACATGATGGACCGTCGTCTCTCCTACGGACCGTCGATGCCAGTATTGGTTGCACCTGCAGATTTTTTTGAAAAAACTGATTTTTGGTCTATTTTGTCTATGTGGTGTTACAACTTGTTATCATTGGGTGAGTTTAAATAAGGTTGTAAGTGATGTCGTTGATCTTAGTATATGTTGATTACTATTGAATGTGAGTGGAAAGACATGTTTCTTTTCGGTAAAAACATAAAATATAGAATTTTATCAGTGTAATACTTGTTCCATTAGTTATATGGCAACCTTGTGTTGCCTTTTTGTAGATATATTTTATTAGATTCAAAGTTAAGTTATAACAGTGACTAATAGTTGGGTTCTAGTAACTGTTAAGTGCATGTTGTGGGTGATAACATTTTTTTTTTTTTTTTTCCTTTTTGAGATATGCTTCAATGTTCTGCCAACATAGAAGAATTAAGCGAGGATACATTTTATTCTATGGTGATCTATATATAAATTTTAGGAGGAAGAAAAGTTCATAATGCATATATATATAATATATTAGATATATATATATATATATATTACAAATGTATTATCAAGTTAACAAGATACTTTAAATTCAGAAAAATATGATTTTTAATTATTCGAGTTCTTCGCAACCAATAAGAAAAATATGTGAAAATATATATTGAATTCATTTAAAATGATCTTTACCAAAAGACATATATTTTTAATATTATTGAATAAACATTTTGATTTGTCCCTACACTAAATAAAATATACGAACTATTGATATAAAAATTTATTGGAAATACAACATTAAACGAGTAATTCTTAGTTATAAAAATTATATAGTTTCTTACTTAATAATAATTATTGCAAATACAACTATGTGGCCCTATCTTTTCAGTCCAGCGTGTGTTGACATTGTTTTCAAGCTAGTGCCACGTAGACCAAAAAGGGGTAAAAAACTATATATAAAATAAGTTCAGAGGGGTAATAGGACATTAGTTTAAAATAAGTGTCTCAGAGATTTAAGGCATGGGTTTAGGGAGTAATCATGCATTTTCCCAACAATATACAAACAAAAATCGTTCTAAAAAATAAAATGTAGTTGTTCTTTTCACATGTTCATCTGATACGAACATTATACGTAAATACCTATGCAAAACACATTTGGATATATGACAAGAACAATATACACAAATATCGTCATAACGTAATATTATTGAGGATACCGCGAATTACATGATTTAACCTTAGTAAATTGAAAAGTAATATATCATTTAACCAATAAAAAGTTTCTTGACCATCTGCATATGTTCGATTGGGAATAAGAGATATATACTATGATCCAAATTGAACATACCAAAGAAAGAATTATAATATGATTTTATGGAAACCATAGTATTAAAATCTTCTCTTAACGAAATAATTACTATTTACTGTAACCAAATGTTAACACAACACACAACACACACACAACACACACACCACACAACACACACACACACACACACACACACACACAAAACAAACACACACATATAGATATAGATAGAGATATATATATATAATATATATATCTAAGAATAGATATTAACACCAATGATCACTAAACAATACCTAAGACAATTGGTGAACAATAATAGTGAATTTAAGTGTATTGGACGTTATGAATAAATCCTAGAAATATACTCGAATTTACGGAATATTCTATTGAAGTAATAGTACTCACTACACAAGCATATTACACTAACTTTAGGCACAAGTCAAAATAAATCTCAAAAAAATTTAGAAAATTCAATGACATTCGACCCTCAAAATCAAAAAAATACAAAAAGACAAAGAAAAAGGCTTAAGAAGTAACATAACTTGAAAAACTGAGAAACTTATAATGAATATCAAAAGACAAAATGCCCTTGAACTGAGCTCGAGGGAGAAGGGGGAAATCACGGAGGAATTGACCTCATGGGAGAATGGAAAAAATTACGTTCTTTGCAAAAAAAAGTAGACATATCTAGATGAACTATGAAAAATGACTTTGTTTGTTTAGCCAAAGTATAAGTGTCTGTACAACACGCACAATATCAAGTTATATTGAAACACTGAGGTTCGATGAGTTCAGATAAGAAAAGATTAAATAGAAAGGTTCACAGTAAAAATTCATACAAGTATCAGGCCATATCACGTAAAAAGAAGGGCTCAAAATACAGTACATTATTCTTGATACACTCGATCGAAGTAGATTCACATGTATCTAGGATACATAGATAAGTATTGTGCCTACACCTCCCTTTATTCATGCTAGTCACTCTTTCTCGTCAACGTATTTGGATATGCAAAAATACCTGGGAATTATAATTATACTAGATTTTTGCTAGTGTTGTTGAAAACAACCACGAATGTTTTCCCGTAATTATTTTAAAAACTCTTCTCATTTCTTATGCTATAAAATTTATTAACTTGAAAAAAGCAAGAAAAAAAAGAAGGGCTAGCTCTCCCAAAATCTCAACCCTTCTAGAGCTGGCTCTAGTCGAGTGTTTTTAGACCCTTCAAAATGATGAGCCGATCCACCCTAGCCCATTAAATTCCCTGGCCGGTGAGGCTTGGTCCGAATGGGGCTGGGTCTGCCCTTTTTAACACCTCTTTCTATATAAAGTTATATGAAACCATTTGACCTTTACGCTTAAACCCTAAATAATTCGCAACACTATAATCTCTGTCATAGGTGATAGTGGACAGGCTGCTTTAGGCAGGAGTATTTTTATAGCAGTTGCAGGTGGCTATTATTCTGGTGTAGGAACTCCATTGACAGATTACACAGCTTCTTTGATAATCTCTATTTGGTTTGCAACTTCAGTGAATTCGTAATGCCGTTGAACTGAGCTCGTGGGAGAAGGGGTGGATATCATGGAGGAAGTAAGATAATGAGAGAATGGAAAAAGTTACGCCCTTTGCAAAAAAAAGTAGACATACCTAGATGAACTATGAAAAATGATATTTCTTTGTAGAATGCTAATCATTTTCTACGCGAGTGAAATATGCTTTGAAGAATCAAAAGATTTGTTTGCTTAAACCCTAAATAACCTGCAACACTACAATGTCTGTCATAGGTGATGGTGGACATGGATGCATCAGGCAGGAGTATTTTGGTCATAGTTGCAGGTGGCTGTTATTTTGGTGTAGGAAGTCCATTGAAAGATTACACCACTTCTTTGATCAACTCTTTTGGTTTCTTCCATGTATGTATCTGCTCCATTTTAATTTATCTCAATTTTTTTTACTTTGCTTAATTTTTATGTCTAGTTTTGGCTTTTTTTATTGATTGCATTGAGCTTCACTTTCCTTTCAAGACTGATATTAACCGTCTGAATTGGGGGAATTTAGGGTTCTTTCACAGCTACAAAGATTCGGTAATAGATTAACTTTTAGGTAAATGGAATCTCTAGATTTATTCTAAATTTGAATGAACTTTGCAAGAATATGCTATTGGGATTAATAAAAAGGATGGGATAGATATAAACCTAACTTCAATTAAATAAGAAAGTGAAGTCCTTTCTGATTTCAACTTTCCACTCTCTATTTGGTTTTTGCATCATCATTTTAATTCGTTTAATGATACTTCAATAGTTTACATTGGGTTAGAACATATATAGAAAAATAAACAAAAAAATTACCTATGTTATAAATATAAGGCAAGTGGCATTTATCATCATTAGATCGGTATATTTGTGTTTCAAGTTGTTTGAGCTCAGTTTCAGATATTCAGCTAATTGTTATTTCATTAATATCTTAAAATTGTATATTCAATGATGAGAAGTGAGTTTCTTCAACAAAAAATCTAAGAAACTAGAAATGTGATTTCATCATTGATGGATAAACTTTTTGTTGATTTTTAAGTTGTAGTCCTCTTGGTCCAAAGCTATGGTGAGCTGGGCATTGCTCGACAGAGGTGTACTTTTTGAACGAACATAATGAATCCTATCGTCTTTGAGATAGGCTAAAAGGAAACATATTTACTTAATTTGAGGCTCTATTCTTTTCCTAGGAACTTACTGCAATCTATATGGTCAGGATTTCTCTACCATGAAACTAAATGCATTCTTCAAACAATGTTCATTAAACTGGAGATGACATTGGTTCTTTTCCATGTTATGCAAAGAAGATAGCTGACTGAAAGTATATAGAAAACAGATAGTATAAAACATAATTAAATTCATATTATTTTCATTTCATTTGCTAAATTGGGAGGTGCATGGAACCCTACTTCTACCCTGTCGAAGTGAGGTCAAGAGATTGTTTCGATGATCCAAGTGAAGCATATTCAAAACATAAATATTAGAAAATTAAAATAAGAACAAGTCATACTAAGTGATATTAATCCCCTAAACTGAAAGTAAATACATGTTATAAAATGTTAATTACAAACATTGAGAAATTGTACGATAGATATGATAAATATGATCGAATTCTATGAAAAAAAAAGGATACAATACAGACATACAATGCTACAACGGAAAAGTAAAAAACGAAGAAACAAATATAGAAAAATGATATGAGAGGGGTAAAACATACTAACCCTAGGACCACCAAAATACATAAAACAATAGCAACACATCTTGAGTGGAACTCATGAGTTCCAATGTATACCATGATGGTTTGTTTTGGAAGTCGACGCAAAAAAACATTAGGGATATATGCGTCAACTTTTTCTGAGTTGATGGTCATAAAGATTTAATTAAAAAATAAGAATCATTAATATTCAATATCCTACTGATCCAAAACCCAATCGAGAATTGTCATTACTTGATACCAAGGAAATGGGGATTTTGGGACAGATAAACATTTTATAAGAGCTAGATGAAAGAGATCAATTAGAATATGAGAAGTACTCAACACTTTATTGAATAGTTGGTAGTTTGAGAAACTTCTTGACCTTTTTACGTGTATTTCCATAAATAAAGATCCTCTTAGTGGGAAATTTACCTATAGAAGTAGTTTAAGAGGTTTCTTCAAAGTACCCCATATTTAGAGTGTGTTGGGTATTATTGATTTTCTTAATTTTCTTTCCTCTATCTTTGCAACAATGTTTCCCCGTCTCCATCCCATGTTGCCAAGAATGTCAATCCGGTAAGCGCTTAATGGTACGATATTAAACTTGTTATGATTCTGTATTTTAATTTTGATCGTGTGATTTATCAAACTAAGACAAAAAGGTAACAAAAAAAATGTAATGTTTATGTTGCATCAAACTTTCAAGACCAACAGTTCCATCATGGTTACAAGTGATGAGTGCAGACAAGATTTGTGCTATCTGAAACTTGGAGGACAGTAAAAGCGCTATAATTTTTAACCTTTTATTTCACTTTGTCATATTTACGCTTTCCATTTTCTTTGTAAAATATTTATGTGTATTTCCATATCCTCCTTTTTATAACTTACCAAATATCCAGTATCTATTATAGATTTAACTCGTATTTATCATAAAATTTCTCAATAATTTATGTAATTGACTTGTTATGAAAGCTTCTTCATTTTCAGTTTTAGGTAATTAATCTTTAACAATGGATTTTCAAAACATATTGTCACAACCTCCATTAGCTTAGCAACTTCTTAAAAGAATGATTTGCACCAGACATGTGTCCTTGATGTTCTCAAATTACACTTGTAGTGGAATGTTTCCTAGTGCAGTCTAGATGAATGTTATTACAGTTTATAGTACTTAAAGCATAACTTCATCAATTACTCTTACAATGGTACAAATTGGGTACTTCAAACAACATTTAATGGGGGAAAAGCAATAGTTTCATTCAATTGTAACTGTTTTCATCTTCAAAGTATGTATTGAAAAGTTAGACCACACTCAACTACCTACTAATCGCCTATCATAATTCGCAACTTTTGTATCCTTTTATCTACGATTATGTTCTCGATAAACTGTAGGTGTGATGTCATATAATTATAAATAGATAAGAGACTACATTCCTATAGTTTAATGAGAACGTAACTAATCGTAGATATATAGGTGAAAAAAAGGAGAAAAATAATTAAGAACTCTAGATTTTGGAGATGATATTCAAGCGAAATGTTACAAATGATTAGGTCAATCAGACCAAGTGATTGACCTAATTTTATGTAGTTATCCCATTAAGGGTGTTTTGAACACTTCTCTTGATTTTTATTAAGAACTCCTACAAGAGTTTAAGACCACCTGCTATGTCATGTTGCATATCGGGAGTGTATCTAAGTTTTCTTAGTCAAATAGAGGGATTTTTTAAGGCTTTTTTGCCCACCTAGTCCATACACTTGACGTGGCGATGAAACTAATAATTTATGCTAAGTTTAGGAGTTTTTTTATAACTCTCTCATTTTAACAAGGGTACATTTATACAAACAAAAGATTCATTACGATTCAAGTCAAATTCCGAAGAAAAAAAAACCTCTATTGTAGGAGGAATGTTTTTTATTAATATTACCTATTATAAGAAACCAATGTTGGACAGGTTTTATGATTTAGTAACCAAGTAGAGTATGCATGAAGGGCCTTATAACTTTGGTGCATCCTTGTTTTGGGCCATAATTAATGAAAAATGTTGTACACAATACATACGGTTAAGAAGGCTACTCTTGCGAAAGATTTTTTGATCAATATCTATTTTAGATTTACATCATATTTATCATAAAATTTTTCAATATTTTTATGTAATTATATTCTTATAAAAGGTTGTTTATTTTCAGTTTTAGGTGATTAATAATATATATATAAAGGTCCAAGAAATTCTCCATATCTTTAGAATGATCCACCAAAGATTATTCTTTTTCCAATGCAAGTCTTTAAGATGATCAATTTTATATCACATTACACTAGGGTCTGTTTGGCCATGCGATATGAAATCATGATATGGTATCACAATATGGAATTAATAGATGAAATTGAAGGTTTGTTTGGACATGCGAATTTTCTCGTAAACTTGAAAATCTCATAACTTGTAAAACTATTAAAATAGACCCACTTGTTTATCCAATCTTTCAAAATAAACAAAAAATTATAAAATTGCATAATAAATTATTATAAACCTATTTGTTCCAACATAAATATTTTTTTCGTCAAACTTTAATTCAATAAAATAAAGTTGAACATCAATTGTAGTGAACTAGTATATAATATAATTCTCCCACATAATATAGACAATCTCCTCACGTTGAATTTACATTTCTAGATATGAAGTCTTCCATAACTTGCAGACATAGGGGTTTACAAGTCAAATCAAATTGAAAAAAAATTTATTTGTGAATTTGATTGATTTGTTTTGTCAGAGTTGAAAAAAACGGCCACTCTTTATATATATATATATCAATATATATATATATATATTATAATGTATACATTATGGTATATATATACAAATGGGTTGCGTGAGCATTTTCACGCGCCCTTCAAAATGACGAGGGGTCCACCTAAGCCTCTTTAAATTCCTGGACCCGTGGACTTGGGCCAGATGGGGTCTATGGCCGGCTCTTTTTGACACCTGTGCTGAAAGAGAAGGGAGAGCAATACCAGGGGACTCGGGAGGGGGAAACCTGCATGCCCTACATCACCCAATAACATCGACACATTACCACCCCCCACCCCCCACCCCCCACCCTCCCACATGACCCATATGCACATACCCGCTAGCCTCCTCAACGTTCCCGAATAACCAGCAGCACTAAACAAAAAAAAAAAATGTCTCTGTCATAGGTTATGGTGTGACATTGATGCTTCAGACAGGAGTATTTTTGTATAGTTGAGCTGATATTATTCTAGTGAGAACTCTATTGACCGTTTCACCAATTTGTTTTATCATCTCTTTTGGTTTCTTCCATGTATGTATCTCTCCATTTTTTATTGGGATGTGATGAATTTATCTCAAAATTGTGTTTCTTGCTTCTTAATGTTATGTTCTTTTTGGCTATTTGAATTGATTGCAATGTGAGCTTACTTTTTTTTCCAGACTGATTATATCATCTGAAGTTGGGGCTGTTAGGTTCTTTCGAAACTACCAAATGATTGTGTTAATCAGATTTAAACTTTTAGGAAGGGACTCTTAGATTTTGTTTCTAAATTTAAATGAGTATTGTGTTTGCAAGATTAGCTACTGGGATTACTAAAAGGAGATATTAAAACCTAACGTAAATTAATAAGAAGTGAATCCTTATGATTTCAACTTTCCAACCTCTCTACTTGGTTGCATGTTCCAGTTTATTCGTAATGATATGCATAGTCTAATTGGGTATAGACCAATATAAAAAAGATAACTACATAGATATATATGAAACCTATTTAATTACGTTATCAAATATTCAAGTACCATTGCTATCTTCATTATTAGTCTTGAAGGATGTTTTTGCAATTAATAGACTTACATACGTCATCATTTCTATTACAGTGAAACTAAATGAATACATTCAAACAACGTTTCATTTCAACGTGCAGCCATTGGTTCTCTTCCATGTTATGCACAGAGCTAGCTGATGAAAGTGTATGTTGAAAACACTATAGAGAGTTAAGACCTTAATTAATCTCATATTAATTGTATTTTCACACCGTATTAAAGTTGATGATTGTGCATGAAACCCTTCTTTACCCTGTGGAGGTGAGGTTGAGAGATGGTTTTAGATAGCCCAAAAAGTGAAAGCATATACAAAAATAAAATATTAGAAAAAATTATAATAATGTATACAAGTTCATATGAAGTTATATTTGCACCTAAACTGAAAAGTAAATAAAATTTTTATAACAGTAATACATGAAACATTGAGAAATTTCCATGATAGATATGGAAAAATATTGTTTAAATCAAAACAATATAGACATCCGATAGACAAATAAAAAAGGGATACACATTACACAACATACAATTTTACAAAGAAAAGTAAAAAAAAAACATAAAAGAAAAATATCTAGAAAAATTATATGAAAAAACCTTGTATCTTTGGTTAAAAATATACTAACCCTAGAGCCACCAAATTCATCAACAATAGCATACAGATTCCTTGCATGGATCTATTAGTTCCACTGGATATCAGATAGTTTTGTTTTGTTAAATGCGAGACGACAAAAACAGTAGTCTGAAGTTGATGAGTCATAAGTTTTAAATTAAATAATATAATATCATAATACTCAAATATCATTATGATCACTCAATGAGAATGTCATAGTGACACAAGGAATGGGAACGGAGAACATGTTCACATAGGTAGACGAAAGCGATTCAATTAAGACTGTAAAGATTACTCAACACTTATGAACATGTGGTAGTTTGGAGAAAATTGTGAACCTATTTTTATAGGTGAAGTTCCATTAAATGAAAGTCCATGTTTAGTGGAAATTTACCATAAACACAGGTGCAAGAGTTACTTCAAAAGTACCCCATATTTTTTAGAGTGTGTTGGTATATTTACTTTCTTAATGTCTTTTTCTCTATCTTTGTGGACAATGTTTTATCATCTCCTATCCTATGTTGCCAGAATGTCAATTCAAGCCAGTGTTTAATGATAATGATATTAAATTATATGATCCTTGTATTTTTAAATTTTGATCTTGTTATTATTAACTCAGACAAAAAAGTTACCAACAACACTTAATAGTGGCATCAACTTTGCCAGACCACAATTCTGATACGTTAAGTAATGAGTTGCATACATGATTGTTTCAATTTTTAATGAACATGGCGGACGTAATGATGTTAGTAATTTTTCACCTTTGTTTCACTTTGTCCTATTTAGCTTTTCCATTGGTATTGTAAAATATTTAGGTATTTTCTTCATGCACCCAAAACGAGCCGCCGAGTGGCAACCCACATTTATTCTCCTATGTGAGCACCACCAATCTAATCCCCAATATTTCAACAATAATTAACAGAATATTATGCGGACGACTTAAAACTCATTAATATAACCAATAAATAACTGATTACAATTTAATACTTATTATTCACAAAAATCTGGAAAGTCAATCAGCACAAGAAAATCTATCCTACAATATAAATTAAGTGTTATGGAAAGAGCTAGCTAAATAAATGAACGGCTAAGTCCATGCCAGAACTTCAAGGCATCAAGACGTGAATGAGAGAGAATCCAGTCGAGCAGGGAACAAGTCACTGAAATCTTGTGACGTTATGGAAGATGGCGATAGTGAGGACGAGTGAAGACGGATGGCACGTTGCTGCACCCCACAAATAACCAAGACAAACAAATACAAGTCGGGGTCAGTACAAAACACAATGTACTGAGAGATATCATCTGGCTCCAAACTCAAAAATAGAAAGCAATATATATCGGATAATAAACATAAAAACCAACCAATACTAAACAGGTGATGCAAAAGTATAAGAATCATTTAACAACACTAAACACATCGATGAGGAATTCAAGCCTCCACACCCATTATACTCACTTAAGAATTTAGGTCTTCCAAATTAGTGTAATTAGCATAATCAAAAATCATTTCTTTTACTATCCTGGTGTAGAAAGTGAAACCCCGATTCCTACTTACTATACTGGTGTCGAAACGTTGACACCCGATTCCTCTACTACTATCCTGGGGTCGGAACGTTGACACCCGATCTCTATTGAACTCATTCTTTTAGTTCATCAAGCCTTCTTTTATAAAAGGCCTCATCATTAATAGAGAGGCGTTTAGGTTTAAGCTTCACAACCTCATCTTCCAAACCCATTACAATTACAAATCACATCATGCAAGCATATAGAAGACGTACATTTACTACCCATACCATATCATTCGCTATAAGAGTTTAATATGAAATAGCAAAAAAATCCATGACCTACCTCCAACCGAAGAATCATGATCGATCAATACTTCTGCCAAATCCTTACTGGTCCCTTGTCTTTCTCGTCTCTCGCTCGTTCTCGTCCCCTCTTTCTTTTCTATTTTCTTAGTCAAACCCTTTCTTTACCATAATTGCATAATTAAGTATAAAAGATGAAAAAAAACCCACTTTTTATTTCAGGTTATCTCCTTTAACCCCCACGTAACGTGAATTATTCAGTAATCCAATAAAACTTTATAATTATAAGCATGATAGTCCAAAACTCCCCTTAATAAACTTTTAACACAAAATCCGACCCAAAACCAGGGGTACGCAGCCTTGATGAGTTCCGTCACGACTGTGAGGGGTCCGTTACTGCATGTCCGTCACAAAAGTCAGAGAGTTAATCTGTGAAAGATTGTGACGGTCCGTCGTGACAACGACGGTCATCCAACCATTCTGTCGTGAACGTTTAGGAGTCATAGCAGTACTCAAATTTTCAGGATCTAGTGTTTTTGGAACGGGGCCACCCTAGACGGTCAGTCGCGCCCAGAGGTCCGTCATTGGATCGTTGACACAGAACATTATTACCAAAATAAACTCTATTTCTCAAATGACGAAACAGGTCATTTACAATAGATACCAATTCTACCAATCGTCCGTTCCTCGAACGGATCAAAGACGAAAAATAAGGGCGAAAGGAGTACCTGAATCTTAAACAGGTTCGCGGGTATGTGTTCTTGCATATCGCCTCCTTTCCAAGATTGGACTCTTCAACTGGTCGATTTCTTCCATTAACTGTGATGGATGCAATATCCTTGATACCAACTTGCAGATTTCTCTATCCAGAATGGCAAAGGTACTAATCATAAGACAAATTTTCATCAAGAAGAACTGAACCAACAAATATGTAGTTTCCATCCCCCATGGTATATTTTCAGTATAGACACATGGAAATACGAGTGGCACCAGACGTCCTTGGGGCAAGGCTAATTCATACGCTACCTCCCACACGCGCTTTCAGAACTTCAAATCGACCAAATATACTCGGGACTAAGCTTACCGCGCTTTACCGAAACCGAATCACCCTTTATGGGTGAAACCTCAGTAAAGCCTTGTTTCACCCTCCATTAAGACTCACAAGTCTATAACTTCGATCGCATATTCTTCTGCCTAATTGAGCCGCTAAAACAGCTTTTCTTGAAGCATTTCACTTATCTAACGATTCCCTCACTTAAGGTAAGTACCCAAAGTGTCTAACCTCAAATGACATCTAACACCCAATGTGGAGACCTAAATCTTCTTCCCATACAGTGCCTCAAATGGGGCATATCAATAATGATGTGATAGTTATTGTTGTATGAGAACTCTGCTAAGTGGTAAAAAAGTTATCCAATGACCACCAAATTCTACTCCAAATGCACGAAAAATATCCTCCAAAACCTGAATGTTTTCGCTTAGGACTGACCATCGGTCTGAGGGTGATGAGAAATGCGGGTAACGTCCAACCTAGTAAGTACCAATTCGGGGCAGGGCAATGGTCCAAAACAAGAAGTAAATTGCGTACCTCTATCTGATTATAATGGAAAGTGAACTCCATGAATCGAACAATTTTGAGAGTGTAAGTTTGGATAAACTTCTCTGCATTATAAGTCACCTTGACCTGAATTGAAAGAGCCGACTTCGTTAATTCTGTCAACAATACCCAAATGGAGTCAGACTTACATTGTCTTGGAAGCCCAACCACGATATTCCATTGCACTTCTCTCCACTTCCATTTAGGAAATGGGCAGTTGTCTGAAGTCTCCCTCTAGCCTCTGGTGTTTCATACTTACCTGCTTGACAATTCGGGCATTGCGCAACAAAATCAAACAATGTCCCCGCTTCATCCGCCCACCAAAATGTTGCTTTAGATCCGATACATCTTGGCTGTTGCACCAGGATGTAGATAATACCTTTGAACTATGAGCCTCTGTAAGAAATAGTGTGAATCAAATCATCGACACGGGGTCACATACCCCTCCTTAATTCTCAAAACACCTCCTCATCAATTTTTGCTTCTTTAGCCCTATCCTCGCAACAACTTATCATCGGATCCGGATCAGTTTTCATCGGTAAACTGCTTTCCGTTACTCTGATCAGAAAGAAGATCTGCTCACCAGGCCAAAAATCCTCCCTTCTCATTTACTTCTAGCCTCATAATGTCATTAGCCAAAAGTCTGAACCCTCTCTAGCCAATGGGCAGTCAGAACTGCAAATGGGATAGGACTTTCCCATGCTCAATGTCTTTCTACTAGGCATCTGCTACAACATTAGCTTTCCCGGATTTACAAGGATAGTGATTATCAAGCCTGCCTAAGTAGTTCCATCCATCTTCTCTGTCTCAAATTACAAACTTCTGAGTGAAAGACATTACTGTAAAAAGCGATGTTGATCCATATCGACTTCACATTTTTTAAACCCAGTATAATAATGTCTCCATGGCTTTTAATGCAAACATTACTGCATCAACTCCAAATCGTGGGTCGGATACATACGTTCATGCACCTTCTAATTTCTCGAGGGCTAAGCAATACATGCTTCTTTGCAAAGCATGCGACCCAAACCAGAATAGATGAATCACAAAACATTGTGAAATTCTACGCTTCCAATGGCCGTGGTAAGAATGGTGCAGTTAGTCAACAAGGTATTGGTTGTGAAAAATTTCTCACATTCGTCCCGACCATACAAATGGACAATCTGCTAAGCAAATTTGTTAGTGGGGAGGGAAAGCAACGGAAGAACTCTTAAGAAAATTTCCTTGACAATCGACGTCGTATTCTAGCTAAACAAACGAAGCTCCTACCTCTGTACATTAGTAGGTATTTACCCAATCTTTACTGCTTCAATCATGGAAGGATCCACCATCACTCCATCTTAGAAACACATGTCCCCAAGACGGACAATGAATCTAGCAAAAACTAACACTTAGAGAATTTGGGCATACAGCTTTGTCTCCCTCAAACATTTCCAATACCATCGCAAGTGCTCCTCTGTTCTTTCCTGCTTTGAGTATACCAGATATCATCAAATAAACACATGAAAAAGAGATCAGATATGGCTCTAAAATCCCGTTCATAGACTCATGAAAGCAGCGGGGGGCATTAGTAAGGACAAACATTACTAAGAATCATAATGCCCATACTTGGTTCGAAAGCAGTCTTTGGCACATCCGTTTGGCCAGTATTTTCAAAATGATGATAACCAGATCTCAAGTTGATTTTTGAGAAGTACAAGCACCTTGTACTTGGTCGAACAAAATCTCTTAGGCCAGGAGGACGAGGCTTACTTGTTCTAACAATTACTTTATTCAGTTTGCCTGTAGTCTATGCACCATCGAAAACTCCATCCTTCTTCTTTCACACATAAAAAACCGGAGGCACCCCAAGGTGGAGGAAGCGCTCGGTCTAATGAACCTTTACCTAATAACTCGCTGAAGGTTGGGCCTTTATCTCCCTTACATCGGCAGGGAGCCATTCTATAAGGGGGTATGGAAATTGGGGGAGTTACCCGGCTCCAGATCAATGCAAAAGTCAATATCTCGCTCCGGTGGCATACAAGGAAGGTCTGCAGGAAAGACATCCAGAAACTCGCGGAACTATCAAAATCGCTCTCAATTGAAGGGTACTTGGGTTGTAGTATATCCCTGAGGATTGTGCCAAGCAAAGTAAACACCCTCCTTTACTAAACATTTCTCTTTAGCATGAAAGAAAAGGAGATGATCATGACTGGAGTGGAAGTGTAGTCACCCTCCCACACTAACGGGTCTGTCCAGCTTGGCCAACGTTACGTTTTAGCATTACATCGAAGATTGCAAAATTCGGGAGAAAGCAAGTCATACACGAATTACATCAAATCAACCATTTCTAGATACCAGTCTATATGGTATTGCTCCCCACAAAAGTCACCAGACAAGGACCTATATACCCTGTCAACTATCACAGACTCAACCAACCGGAGTAGAAAACAGAACAGGCATGTCAAGCAATTAACAATGTAAATTAAAGACCAGTAGTACAATAGGAAGATACATATGAAAATGTGGAGCCAGGATCAAAAATATACAGAAGAAGCCATGCAATCAAAATAAAAGAGTACCTGTGATAAGACAGCTCAGATGTCTCCGCTTTACGACCGCCAAGGAAGGTAAACATGGGCCCTTCACCTGTCTGGCCCGTCCCCTACCATGTTGTGCCTGAAGTCGCTCCGGCTGCCTGCACCCCGGTGTTTGGTGACCACCCTTACCTTGACAACCACGGATTCCCCAGAATGGGCGGCCTTTCAATGACCACCTCTACCTATGACTATAGGGGTCTGTAAACTCTGTCTTTGGGGACAATATCTCTTATATGTCCAATTTCCCCAAATCCCTAATCACTCTCTCGGTTTGAAAGATAGGTCTCTGTTAGACCGGACGGAGTCTGGGGTAACCTCCAACTCACGGGAAATGTTGGACCGGTCTGCGGTGCACCCCCAGCTACAGCCTTGGAGTGAACGACTTAATATGGTCGGGCTGGATAACTCCTGAACTCTTGCCCTCTAGAGTAAGAACCACTCAATTTCAACTCCTTCACGAAACGTCTTAGTTGACTTGATGCCATGGGGAAGTCTATGCTTCACTCCCTCCACCTCTATTCACAACAAAGTCTACACTTCCTGAAGGATTTGACCTGCATGAGATTACCAGTAAGGTGGAATCTGCAATATCTGACCCAATCCCTTCACAAAACGGTGAATCCGCTTGTTGACTGAAGCAAGGATGGGTGGCATTACCTAAGATAATTGACACGAAAATTTAGGCCTCACACGCAGTAGTAACCCTGCCTGGAGTCTAGGCTCAGAGGAACTCATCTATTCTACTATCCCTCAAAATCCCGGGTGGTATATACTTCTCCATAAACAAGCCTTAGAGAATGATGCCAAGTCATTAGGTGGTACTGTGCTGGGTGACACTTCAACTACGATCACGTACATTAACATTGTGGCGTTCCCATGAGATTGATAGGTCATAAATCGACCAAAACGTTCTTACTAGCCCATCTTGGTAGAGTAGCTCATGACAAGACCAGAGGAAAATCATAGGCATCCTCAGAGTCAGCACCCTTGAAAGACTGGAGGTTCAATTTCAAGAACTTACTGAAAAGTTCGTGCTGATCACTTGTTCATTAGGGCCTTGTAGTCAATCGAGGAGGGAAACGTGCCTTTCCAATGAGGCATCCATGCGGGAGCCACAGAGCGGCAGCTGTACTCCCGGACCTGAGGTGCTGGTGCCAAAAAAACTGGAGGTGTCTGGCCCTGATCAGATAACCCGCTAGATAAGCAAGAAACCTTATAATCATCCTCGGGGGGAGGTTGGGGTGGTAATTCCTCATTCTGACTTGCCATTCTCCCCTCTCACCCTCTCTTACTACTAATTCCTCAGTCGGTGGAGGAGTACCGCCCTAGTACTAGATGGGACAGGTGCTGTCCTCTTTCTAGAGGACATCCTCCGTAGGACCTCCTACCCACGACCTTCTTGCAACTGCTCCTCTTCGAGCTACAGCACCAGTGCTGACTCAGATGAATTTGTCTTCCGGTGTTGGTGTGGCGCAGTTTTTGCTCTAGTTTCTAACCATCTGGTGAAATAGCGTGAAGATGTAAGATAACCCATTGTATCACCTGAGATAAATGGATCCAAGTACAGGTAATAGCACGGAAAGAAAGAAGGAATGGGACTTTTCCTAAAGTTCCGATAGCCACTCAAAGAAAAAAGGAAAAGGCGTCACCCCTAACGTTCCTCAAGACTCTATAGATGGTTCTTGTGGATGAGACCAAGGACCTAATGCTTGATACCAAGGTTTGCACGACCCCATAACGAGGGCCGGAGATGACACCCACATTTATTCTTACTATGTGAGCGAATGTAAGGTGGTGAATTATCAGGTTATTGTTTGTTCTTATATTCCCAATTTTCAACCATAATGAAACAAAATATAATGCAAAAGATTTAAAACTCTTAATATAACAATAAATAACTTCTCAAATTTAAACTATTATTCCCAAAAATTTCCTGGAATATCACACAAGAACATCTATCCTCAAATTACTAAATGTGTAAGAGTATCAAAGACGATAAACAAATGAACGCTAGTCCATGCCAGAAATTTCAAGTCATAAGACGTCGGGGAATTTTTGTTGAATTTTATGGTTATGAGATGAATCCAGTTCCGAGCTCGGAACAATAGCTCACCCTGAAATCTGAGGTGATGAAGACTAGCTTAGACGTTGAGGACGAGCTTGAAGCCGATGGCAGTTGCGGCACCACACAAACTAACAAAGCAAACAAATACAAGTAGGGTCAGTACAAAACCACAAGTACTGAGTAGGTATACATGGGCCCAACTCAAAATAGAAACGCAATATATACGGATAATACTGTTAACATAAAACAACCCAAATACTTAAACAGGTGATTAGCATACAAGATAAGAATCATTTGGAACAACAATAAACACAATCTATGAGGACATCAAGCCTCCACACCGACTCATTAAGAATTAGTTCTTCAAAATTAGTGTTATTTTAGACAGCAATTCAAGATTCATTTCTTTTTTACTATCGGGGGTGTCGGAAACGTGACACTCCCATTCCTTAATAATATACTGGTGTCGGAACGATGACACCCGATCCTCGTACTTACTATCCTGGTCTCGGAACCGTGACACACGATTCCTCTACTACTATCTGGTGTCGGAACGTGACACCGATCCATTACCCTCATTCTTTTAGTTATCAAGGGCCTTCTTTTATACCAAGGCATCATCATTAACAGGAGGGTTAGGTTTAAGCCACTGCACAACTCATCTTCCCAAACCATTCTAATACATAATCACATAGGCAAGCATACAATTAAGCAATAGCAAGACTTTACAATGACTACCCAATACATATCCATCGCTATTAAGAGTTTTACTATGAAAATAGCATAAACATAATCCATTCCCACGGCTTATTTTCGCTCTACCTCCACCGCGAAAGAACGTTGACTTCGATCATCATACTTCTCCAATTCCTTGTTTTGTCCCTTAGTTCTTTCTCTATCTCGCGCGTGTGTCCCTCTATTTCTGTCTATTTTTCTATTAGAACCTTTTTCTTTACCGTAATTGTCATATAATTAAGTATAAAGATATAAAAATACCCACTTTTTATTTCAAGTATCTCCTTTAACCCCAGTAATTTGAATTATTAACATGAATCCACTAACTTTGTAAAAAAATTTTATAAGACATGAATAGTCAAAAAACTCAGCCTTAAAAACGTTTAACAGACAGAAAATCCCGAGCCCATGTGGAGGGTTACCGCCTGTGAAGGTACGTACTGCATGTCCTCACAAATCTTCAGAGCGTGAATTCTGTGATTGGAAAGATTTGTGACGGTCCGTCGTTGCCAACGACGGTCCGTTTCTGCATTCCGTTGTGAGTTCAGAGAGTCGATCTCAGCAGTAAAATTTTCAGGGATCTAAGTGGTGTGGAACAAGACACCTCGGACGCGTCGTACGCGCCCATGACGGGGCTCCGTCGTGGGATCCGTCGACCAGACAGTTATTACCAGAAATAAATCTAATGCTCAAAATGACTTAAACAGTTCGTTTACAATTCCATATCCTTCTTTTTTTATCTTAAAAATTGTCTTCGCTATCTATTCAGGATTTAACTCGTATTTATAGTAAAATGTCTCAAATTATATTTATGTAATTGACTTGTTATGGAAAGCTTCTTATTTTTATTTTACGTAAATAAATGTAATAATGAATTTGCCAAAAACTATATTGTCGGTAGATCCTATTGTTAGAAAACTCCTCAAAGGAGTATGAAATCTCACACAAACATGTGTCCTTGTTGTTCTGAAATACAATGAGACTGATCATTTTTTTGAATGTTTATATGTTCCTTTCCATTTCCTTGATAAGATATGTGCCTTACTATTTTCCTTGTCAAAAAAAAAATAGGTCTTGTATTCAATTTTGTGAGTTCCTTTCAAAATTGAATTCTATTTTTTGGGTTTGTTTATATTGATAATCTATGGTAATTACTGGGAAGTTGTATAGTTATTAGTCTTTGCTAATTGCATAAGATTCTATTGGAACCATTTTTCCTACCCTAGCCATGAATTGAAGTGTAATGATCAGAGTTGTTGTCATGTATTGTTTTAATTCACTATAATGATGATATGATGATGAGTGTTATCATTGAACTTTTTTGATGAATTGAAGTAAGACTTGAAGGACTGTTTCTTTGGAAAGTATTTGGTAAGGACCTTTTATGATATGAGTTCCATACTTCAATAATGGTGGTTAGTCTTGATGATGATATGAATTGAAGTATGATGAGGTCATAGAGTTAAGAAGATGATTAATGATTGATTATATGATGGCATGTTATGAATATGTGAATGTGAGATTCATGGTAAAGGTATGATGAACAAGGTTGCAAGGTTAATTCTCTTGTCTGCCTTAATGATATGCTGTGATGTGTTTTATCTCCTAATGATGGAATGTGATTTTTTTCCTTTGAAGGAAGTTCTCATCCTATACCTTTTTAATAATCTAATGAATTGATTATCAGGGGTGGTTAGCTCCAATGACCTATATTAATATTGATGATTAAGAATTGACCTATAGGCATTTCAAAGGAAATGTGTTCTAGCACCACTGAACTAGATATGAGAGGTGTTCTTTTTCCAAGATGGTAATGTAGGTTCACGAATGTTTCATGAGAGTGGATACAACATGAAGCCACTCCCACCTCCGACCCCACCAACCACTACAAAACCACCCGTCCTCCGCCGCCAGCTCTTACCCCACACAACAATTCTGCTCCTCTACCTACCCCCCCCCACACACCAAAACGGCAAACTCAAGCCCAACTAACTTAACCCGCACCCTCGCCACACCACCACCCACTACATCCCCCCCTCCATCAACCATCTCACCCCCCCAACCTCCACATACTACACCACCCTCCCCCACCACATCCACACATGATGAGCCCTCCTATCAACACAACTACAAACGTCCAAGCCCCCCACCGATAACCATTAATCCCACACCTCTCTAACCTAACCAACACACTCCGCACAATTACCACACCTCCATCCTTCCCCTCTCAACCACGACCCTCCGATATCCAAATCTCTCTCCTTACAACTTCCCCCCAACAACCCTAAACCAACCACACACCAAACACAACCCACACAACTAAAAACAAAAATTAACTCACCATTCCCACACCTATCAACCAGCTATACAAATATCCCCTCATCATCACCTCATCAGCACCCCACTTCCTAACAATTTCACGCAACTCGCTCAAATGCATAACCCAACGTTGCCATACCACTTCAAACCACAAACCCCCCCCCATTCCCCCCCCACACCTCGCTTTCCAATCCCACACACTCCCCTCCGTTTCCACCACTCCCTTCCAATATAACCACACCAAACTCCTACAGATCCCACCCACCCAACTACACTCCCCGTCCCACCCACCCCGCTCTCCTTCCCCCCACTCACCCTATCACCTTCACTTCAACCAGGCCGGCACTCGCCTTAAATACCCTAGCATCCCACTACACCAACCTCCCCTCCCAAATATAATACATCCTCATCTCACCCACTGCTCCCGCCCTCCTATTCTCCTCCCTCTCCGCTAACTCCCCACTACTTCTACCCTCTACTTTCCACTCCTCTTCCCTCTACCTCCGTTCTTTCATAAATGAGTTTCCACTATATCTCCTAGTTCCTTATCTATGTTTTCCCCCGTAGGAATGCAAACTAATGGATCCATTTAGAATTTTATGTTCATATTTTTGTTCTACCTTGGGAAGTAGATCACCTTCTTTCGTTTTAGGGTTTCATGAAACCAGATTCCATGTTTAGCTCACATAGTCTATTGTCAGTTAATGCGATTGTTCCCAAAAGTAAAACGAATGAATGGAAGTAATAAATATGGACTTAACTAGGGTGAGTTAATGGGTACTACTAAGTATGGGTAAGTGTATCGAAATTTTACCTACATGTTACACAAGTTGACCTTGAGGGGAGTCATAGGAGGTTGTTATTATGCACTTGTGTTATAATGAAATGTATCATGTTGATCCTATATGATGTTGCTCTTATATGATGTTGGTTTCGTTTGATGAAATTGATATTGGTCTAAGTTGATATGTATGTTGGTGACTAATCATGATGTTATATCATATCAGGTAAGACATTACGTATGATCTCTTTTCTAGTTTACTCGATTATGTGGGGTTATGGGGCTTCACATGAGTATTGCACTTGTAGTTGTTGGATGGGATTGTGTGTAAGAGTTTTATATGCTTTGATGATATGAGCTCTTGAACATGATATGCTAATATGACTTGATGTTGTTGTTGTTACTATGTAAGAATATGAGTATGTCTTATTTGGTTTTGATCATTTGATTGTATATGCTCTTATATATGTCTACACAAAGGTTTTATGTGCATATGTCTCCATACTTAGTACAAGTGGTTGTACTAACCCATATTCCTTATGTTTCTACAAATATGTAGGTTTAGGCTGTTAAGGTGTTTCGGGGCCATTTGTAAGAAGACTTGAACTATTCCCCAAGTTGTTTGTGAGTCCTCAAAGTTCGAGGATGGGGCCAATTGATCAATCCTAGTTGTATTGCTTATGTCTAAAGACACTTATTCTTTCCTTATTCTTGAGACTATTATTTTAAGTGTATATGTGACATATTGTACTTGTAAGGGCTATGCCCAAACCTTTGTAACTCTCGTTTAAATGGATATATGTGAGACAATGTATTAAACTACTTAAATGAATTAACCATGCTAAATTATAGATCTATGTAAAATCCATAAGGGAGGAGTCTATGTAAACTCCATATATGATATATGAGAAGTCTGAGTACACTTCACTATGTAAAAGTTATAATTTTCCGCATTTTTTTCACCAATCATATTTCATGAGGTATGCTAAGGTGTAGTCTAAGTCCTCATTGAATACCAAGACACCGGTTAAGTCTAGGGGGGTGCTCCCAGGCGTGACAAATTGTCATGATTGAATATGAATGAAGTGAATGAACGTTATGGACCGGGGGTGTTAGATGTAGGTGTAGGGGAAAGCAAGTTAGTAAAGTGTAGTTATATTCTTTCAAATAGTTGGTGGTATAAATTGTCTTAGTTTTCCTTAGAGGTGCAGGTGACGGTGGGGCGTCACTAGAAACATATCTGCTAGGACTAGGCAGGGATGGTACATGGTAAGATGATTGTGGATATGCATTTGAATTCAATGTATGCACATCATATTATTGTTACTTGGTTTTAGTAGTAAACTTCCCTAAATGTGGTTTTTTGTTTCAACAATTAATAATTACAAAAGTTCTTGTCGTATCACATATATAAAACAATTTATCCAAATGAAATTTAGAAAAGTAATTTCACAAGACATAATTGATACTAGAACATTCAGGAGAAATATCATAAGGAAAATTAGTTTCGTGAAAAAGTAGAACATATCTAAATAAGTCTAGTAAACCAACTTGATTTGTACCGTTGTAAGCCTTTTGTATTTGTGAGAGGGTATCAACAAACTGCTTGGTGTCGCCGTGATTCAAATTTGTCTTTGTGGGCCTTCAAACTTGAGGGGGACCAAAGGCAACCAAACTTCTCTATACATTTTGATTAAAAATAATTACTCATTTGTTGTTTTGCAAGAGAATATTTGGTTTCCTACCATCACCCACACAAGCAACAGCATTTTGTTTTAAAGTTTATAACGGCATGATGTTTGGTTAAAATTGGTCTTCTATTTAGATTGGAAGGCTTCCATAAATTTTTTTGTCTTACTACTAGTCAGTGATCATGTAATTTGTGTGCCAAGTCTATCTACTATGGTAATCCACATCATCAAGAAATAATCCAATTAGCATATGTGGATGTGTGGTATTATCATCCATAGTTCGATTTGTTCGTAGTTAAAATTTTTTATTGTAATATTAGTAACATTCCTTACTAGACACGGTTTACAGGTATGTCTTCACACCACATAAGTTTATGTTATACCAAGGTTGTCAAGAAAGCTCATAGATATGTAGAGAATTCTTTATTTACAAAAAGGAAGATGTCCTTATTTAAAGCCACACAATTTTAGTGTCATACTGCGAGATGGGGTAAAGGATTAGAAGCAAATAAAATAGAATCAATAGTATAAGAGGAATCAACAACGCATCTAGCTTTTTTATTAGATATTTGGGAGTACTAAACTTAGGTCTGTGAAATTTGACTAATACTTTCAACTAAAACAATTTTCACAATTTATCAATCAAAGAAGGACAAACAATTCCACATTAGAAGAATAACTAGTGATATACGATTGAAGCATTCTCATTAGTGTAAATTTAAGAAATTCCATAAGTTGGATTGAACAGAATAGTTCAGATAATTTGTCCTTGTTCTCAGGAACTATGACTTTTAGCACTAACTATAAGAATCCTATGGGTCCTTAGGAAGAACGTAGTTTGATTTGAGTTTTATAATGGGGGAGACTCTGATGTTGGGCCTACAATAGATAGGGTGGAATGTAGTAAGTCAGTCATATGGGTCAATATCGGTTTGCATAGAATGATTCTAGGCTTCGTAACTTTTCGTTCTTGAAATTGGGCTCTATATTTGTCCCTTAAGAGGCGTAGGAAAATTGGAATAAATCATAGAATGGTTCTGCGTAAATTGGATTAATTTTCTGAATTTGTTCTACTACTTTGACCTGTACGAGCCATAGAAAGGTCTTAACATACCTTAGGTCCCAATCATAGACACTTGTAACGACCTTTTTAGGCATTTTTTGAGGCAGTTCGAGTTTATTCTGGTATAACGTCTTAGTCGCGGATTCCACGATGGACGTCATAGTCACTCCGACGGACATCGAGGATGTCTCTTCCAAACACTTAGACTTTTAAAATTGGGTACTTGAGAACACTCTCTGAACATACGGCGACGACTGGCAGGATGACGTCGTGGAAAACGACAACCTTCACAGGCCCTTTAGAGTGAAATTTAGTCTCTGAGCTTTGTGACGAAAGCAGTAGAGGACCGTCGCAGGCACAACGGGCCGTCTACAGCTGTGGTGACCTGACTGGGTCGGATTTCGTTAAATATTTTAAGGGGCGTTTTGGACTATTCCTGCTTTAAATTATAATGATGGGGTTTAATGTTAATAATTAATTACTTGGGGATTAAAAGGAGACACCTTGGACTAAATAGTGGGTTACTTTACATCTTTTATACTTAATTAATATGCTAATTAAGGGTAAAATAAAGAAGTTTTTTGAAAGAAAAATAGAAGAACAGAGATAGAAGGAGAAACGGTCGAGAGAAAGAGAATAACGCAGAGAAAGCAAAGGTTTTTGGGAATATAGCTTGGGGTTTGAATCGCGATTCTTCGGTGAAGGTAAGGTTATGGTTTATGCTATTTCATTAAAAAAAAGTAACGCCTGTAATAGCGAATGATATGTTTTGGGTAGTATGTTACAGTCTCTTATATGCTTAATTGTGTCGCATTAGGTGATTATGATAATTGTGATGATTAACATGATGAGGCTGTTTGAATCTAAAACCTGAAAACCTCTTGTTAATGATGATGTCTTGGCATAAAAGAAGACATGATGAACTAAAAGAATGAGGTTAATGGATCGGTGTCCCACAAAACCGTCACGTAGTAATTGGGGATCGGGTGGTCATGTTCCGGCACCAGATATAATGGATCGGGTGTCAACGTTCCGACACCAGGATAGTAATGTATCGTGGTGTCACGTTCCGACCACGGCAGGATTAGTAATTGATTCGAGTTCCACGTTCCCACAGGAATAGTAATGGATCGGTGTCATCTCCGACACCAGGATAGTAGATTGGATCGGAGTTGTCACGTTCCCGACACCAGGTAGTAAAAGAGTGGAATCTTGAATATGTTTCAATACCCGGTTTTTAAATAAACTTTCTTAAGTGAGTACTTTGTGGAGGCTTGATGTCCTCATAATGCGTTTGGTGTTGTTGTAAATGATTCTTATACTTGTTTGCTATCACCTGTTAAAGCTTTGGGTTGGTTTTTGATGTTATACTGAGTATATATGTATTTTCTATTTTGAGTTGGCCGATGATGCTACTCATTCTTGTGTTTTGTACTGACCCCTACTTTGTATTTGTGGTTCTTTGTTAATGGGAGTGCAGCAAACGTTCCGAATCGGTCTTCAACTCAACGCACTAATAGCCAGTCCTTCATCACTCAGATCTCAGGTGAGCTAAACGCTTTCTAGCTTGGACTGGATTTTCTTCTTCAACATTGTCTTGATGCCTTGAGTTTCCGGCATGGACTAGCTGTTTATTATTTTGCTTCCTAGATATCTTAAATTTAGTAAATTGAAGAATATATGTTCTTGTGATGATGATTCCAGATTTTGGGGATGGATAGTATTAATTTTAAAGTTCTTAATTGATTTCGTTAATGATTTTTTAAGTCTTCCGCTTTATTTTCTGTTTATGATTATGGTTTAAATGTCTGGGGTTAGATTGGTTGTTCGCTCACTACTATGATCAGTGTGGGTGCCGGACTCGAACTGTTTTGGATCGTGACAAAACTTGGTATCAGAGCATTAGTTCGTTGGTCTCATCATCACACACAAGAACGAGTCAGAGAGTCTTAATGAACGTAGGGGGACACACCTTTACTTTCTTTGGAGGGCTATAGGATTTAGGAAAATTCCCATTCTTTCTTTCTTTTCGTGCTATTCGTGGAATCCAATTGGTATCTAGTGTTGATACAAACTGGTAATCTGACCATCTTCACTCTATTTTTCGCATAAGATGTTAGAACTAGAGCAACAACTGGCGCCAACACCAGCAACCGGCAAGACAAGATGCGTCTATCCAGCCACGGGGCTGTACCTCTAAGAGGAGTAGTGGCAAAGAGGCGTGGTAGAGGTCGCGGAGTGACGTCCTCTAGAGAAATAGACAAGCACCTGGCCGCATCTAGGTACTAAGTGCGGGACTTCCTCCACCACTAAGGAAGTATTTAGAGATTGTGAGGAAGGGGGAAACTGAGCAAGTGAGAATGAGGAATTACCCCTACCCCAACCTACCCCAGAGATGTTAGTCAGGTTCTTTCTATCTTAGTCGGGTTATCTTCAACAAGGCCCAGACACCGTCCAGTTTTTTCTGTCACCAGCACCTCATTGTTCCGGAAGTAAAGACAGGCCAGCGTTTTGTGGCTCCCCGCATGGATGCCTCATTAGAAATAGCACGTTGTCCCCTCGATTGACACAGGGCCTATACTAGCATGATCATCATGAACTTTTCAGTAAGTTTCTTTGAAATTGACCTCATTCTTCAAGGGTGCGAATCTTAGATGCTAAGATTTTTTGGTTGACGGTCATGAGTTAACTACATAAAATGGGCATAGTGGAACAATTTGGGTGTTTGGTTTGTACCTATCAGTTTTCAAGGAAACGCCAAAATTGGTGGCGGTCATATGTTGAGTGTCAACCAGCACAGGCACCACCTATGACTTGGGTCATCCCTCCTCTACTTTATTTTTGGGAGAAGTAATATACCCTAGACTTTGAAGGGATGGGAGGAGAGAGATTTCCTGAGCCTAGAGCAAGAAGGATGACGGTACTGTGTATGAGGCTAATTTCATTCTGCATTATCCATGTAGCCAACCCAGCTTTGGCTTCACCACAAGAGCAGATTCGCCGTTTTGTGAAAGGGTTGAGGTCAGAATTTCGGATTTTCGGCCTTACAGGTAGCGCTACTGCTAAATCCTTTTAGGAAGTGGTAACTTTGTTATAGAGGTGAGGGAGTGAAGCCAGATGACTTCCCATGCATCAAAAACTAAGAAGTTTCGTAGGGGTGTGGTTTAGTGGGTTTTACTCCATAGGGCATAGTTCAGGAGGGGTTATTCCAGCCCGACTATTCCCTCTTCACTGCAGGCTGTCTAAGGGGTCCAACCGCAGCCGTCACGATTCTCTTAGTCCTGGAGGTTATAAAACCCAGACTTCGTCGTTCTACAGAACCTATTGCTTGAATCCAGGAGTGTTATGGATGTGTAGAGATCGGACATATTAGGGAGTTTTGTCCAAACAAGTTTCAGACCCCAATATTCGAGGTAGAGGTGGTCATGGGAGGGCCGCCATTCTGGAGGACGTGGTGGTCCGATGTAATGGGTGGTCACCAAAACGGGCTGGGGTGACGGGAAATGTGGAACTACTACTTACTTCTTGCAGCGAACATGGTAAGGGCAACGGGCAGACGGTGATCAGGCCCATTGTTCGCTTTCCGGGGGCGTCGGAAGGGAGACATCATTGCTGTTATCACAATTAACCTTTTGGTTTGTGAATTGCATGCTTTCTGTATTATTTGATCCTTGCTCACATTTTTCATATGTACTTCCTCCTCATTTCTACCCCGGG
>JAKWJA010000093.1:0-41920 GCA_027704765.1 Solanum habrochaites
CCCCCCCCCCCCCCCCCCCATGGCTTCTGTATTCATTTGTACTGGCTCCACATTTTCTTATGTATCTTCCTCATTTGCACTGAGGTCTTAATTTAAATTGTGAATTGCTTGAACATGCCTATTCGTGTTTTACTTCGGTGGGGTGGTCTCTGATAGTTGAAAAGGTATATAGGTCTTCTAGTGACCTTTGTGGGGCGAAGTAATACTTCATGTAGACTGGTTATCTTAGAAAGGGTTGATTTCGAGGTGTTATGTAATTCTGGGAGACTTGCTTTCCCAAATTTTGCCTCTTAGATGTAATGCTAAACTGTAACGTTTGGCCAAGCCCGGACAGAGCCATTCGTTTGTGGTGAGGGGATCACTTCCAATCCGGGTTCGTTAGTCTTCCTTTCTTCGTGTAAGAGAATGGTTTATAAGGGTTTTTTAGCTTTCTTGGCACAACCCCGGGAGATGATGAACTACAAGTACCTTCAATTGAGTCGGTTTTCGATAGTCCCGAGTTTTTAGAGGTTTCCTGCAGACCTTCCTAGTATGCCACCTGTATAGATATTGACTTCTGGAATCGATTCGAGTGAACCGGGTACTCGCCACATGTCAATACCCCCGTATACACGGATTCCGATGGGGTTAAGGGAGTTAAAGCACAAACTTCAAGAATTTGTTAGGGAAAAGACTTTATTAGACGAGTGCATCCCATTGGGGGTGCTCCGTTTTGTGTAAGAAGGAAGAAGAGAAGAAAGATTGGAATCTTCGGATGTGCATAGATTACCGGCAACTAAAATAAGTAACTGTTTAAGAACAGGTATTCTCTCCTCGCATTGATGAATTTGTTCCGATCAGTTACAAGGTGTTGTGTCTTCTCAGATGACTTGAAGTCTGTTATCATTCAATTGAAATACGGGCAGCAGATGTGCAAAAGACTACTTTTCGACCAGGTCGGTATGGGCATTATGAATTCTTGGTAATGTCCTTTGGACTAACGAAAGCACGCTGCTTTCATGAGCTTGATGACGGGATTTTAATCCATATATGGACCAGTGTGATCGTTATTTATTGATGCGATATATGAGATACTACAAAAGTAAAGAAGGAGGCACATAGGAGCATTTGAGACTTGTGTTGTGGAAATGTTGAGGGAGAAAAGAAAAGCTTTATGCCAATTCTCCAAGTGTGAGTTTTGGCTAGATTCATGCATTCTTGGCGGCACGTGGTGGGTTCTAAGGATGGGGGAGGTGGATCCTTATAAGATTGAAACAGTGAGAAATTGGGTAATAAGACCTACTAATGGTGTAGAAAAAATAAGGATTTTGTTGGACGTTAGCCAGCTACTAACGTGAATTTGTCAAGGGATTCTCTTCTATCGCTCCCAATTGACGAACTTGATAAGAAGAATGTTCCATTGTATGGTCGGTGAATGTGAGGAAGCTTTCAAAAACTCAAGACATTGCTGACTACCGCACCTATCCTTACCGTGCCAGAGTAGAGGGTAAGAACTTCGTGTGTATTGTGATGCAATCCGATTTCGGTTGGGTGCGTAGTGCTGATGCAAGAGTAAGAACGTAATTGCTGATGCTTGAGGCAATTAAAGGTGCTATGAATGTAATTATCCGAACCACGATTTAGAGTAGGCTGCGGTGGTGTTATTTTTGATATTAAAGAAATGGAGGACACTATATATATGGGGTTAGTTAAGTGTGTGAAGTCTATACGATCATCAGAGCCACAGATGTCTTACTCAGGAAAGATTTGATTTGAGATTAGAGGAGATGGATGGAACTACGAAGAGGACTACGATTATTACCATTCTTGTCTCACCAAGGAAAGCAAATGTTTGTGGAGATGACCTTAAGTAGAAAAAGCAGGGATTACGGGTAGGTTAGCCATACAAGTGTCTAGACGTCATTGGCTAGAGAGGGTCAGACATGGCTAATGACTATGAGGTTAGAAGTAAATGAGAAAGGAGGAATGGTTGGCCATGTGGATTGGAAGCGGAAGATCTTCTTTCTGACCAATCAAGGGGAAACAGTTGAGAATGAGAGAAAACTAAGCCAAATTCGGGGATATGGTTGTTGCGAGGAGAGGCTAAAGAAGCATTAATGAATGAAAGGTGTGTTTGAGAATTAAGGGAAGGGTATGTGTGCCCGTCCACATGCCCAGTGTATGATTTGATCCACACTATTCTAAAAGAGGCTCATAGTTTCGGATTATTCTTATAACATCCTGGTTGGCAACCCAAGATTTACCGTACCTAAAGCAACACTTTTGGTGGTGGAATAGAATGAAGCGCGACATTGTTGATTTTGTTGCCAAAATGTCCAAAATTGTCAGCCAAGTAAAGTATGAAACCAGAGGCCCGGAGGAACACTTCAGAGAATGCCCATTCCTGAATGAAGTAGAGAGAATTGCAAATGGGGGGGGACCTTCGTGGTTTGGTCTCCACAAGACATTGGGCAGTTTATTCTATTGGGTAATTTGTGGACAGATTAACTAGGTCTGATAATTTTCATTCCGGTTTTAACGTGACTTACAATGCAGAAGAAGAAGTTTGCCAGATCTACCTCTCAGAAACTGTCGGTTGATGGAGTGCCCCTTTCCATCATATCAGATAAAGGTACGCAAAAGTTTTTCTTCTAAGTTTTGGAGAAAATTGCTTTGCCGAATTAGGGTACTAGGTTGGACTAAGACTTGCATTTCACCATTCAGACTGATGGGCAGTATGAGCGAAACAATTAAGGTGTTGGAAGATATGCTTCGTGCATGTGTGATTAGGAATTTGGTGGTCATTGGGATAAATTCTTACCCTAGCAGCTTTTTCATACAATTAATGCTAGCATCAAGTATTGATATGGCTATTTCGAATAATTGTATTGGAGGAGATGTAGGGTCTTCCCATTGGTTGGTTTTTGATGCATTGCGTTTAGACCTGGGGTACTGACTTTAAGGGAGTCATTAGAGAAGGTGAATTATTCACAGAAAAGCTTTTAGCTCTCAAGTAGGAAAAAGGAGTATGCAGATCGAAAGGTTTGGGACTTGGAGTTCATGGAGGGTGAGCAAGTTTTTTCTGAAGGTTTACCCATGAAAGGTTGTGTGATGCAGGTTTGGTTAAAAGAGGTAAAGCTAAGCCCGAGGGGTTTTATATGGGCCATTTGACGTTAGTACTTAAGCAGTAGGGGAGGGGGCTTATTGAATTAGCCGTGCCTTCAGGTATGTGAGGAGGTGCATCTTCAGTATTTCATTGTGTCTATGCGAAAAGATACCATGGGGATGATGGAAACTAATAACTTCGTTGGGACTCGTTCTTCTTGATGACCTTGACTTATGAGGAGGAGCTTGTCTGCCATTCAGATGAGAACTTCGCAAGTTAGAGAACCAAGGGAGATGGCATCCATCAAAGTTCAATGGAAAATCGACCAGTTGAAGAGTCCATTGGGAGAAGGAGGAGAAGGGGCTGATTACAAGAAAGATTACCCACACCTGTTTAAAGATTCCAGGTGGTACTCCTTGGCCCTTGTTTTTTTATATGATCCGTTCGAGGACGAACGAATGGCGTTTTAAATTGGGTGATCTATTGTAATGACTGTTTAGTCGTTTGAGCAGTAGAAAAACAAGGAGATTGTCTTTTGGAAAAAACGGGCTGACGTTGACGGATCCCACGACCGGACGTCATGGGACCCGACGGGACCCGTCGAGGGGGTTCCCGTTCCCTTTAAAACACTTAGGAATTTAGGAATTTGGGTTGAGAGCGGACTCTATGACGGTCAAGACGGGTGTTTAGGTGGCAGGACGGGACCCGTATCAAGCATGACGGGCCCGTCACACACTTTTAATGAATTGGAGTGCTATGAACTTGGTGACGGAAGACAGCAGGACGGACCCGTGCAGGCACGACGGGCCGTCACAGGCACGACGGGCCGTCACAGGCGGCGTAACCCTGACTGGGTTGGATTTCTGTTAAATATTTTAAGGGGGCATTTTGGACTATTCCTGCTCTATAATTATAAAGTCAGTGGTTTAATGTTAATAATTTAATTACCTGGGGTAAAAGAGACCAACCCTTTCACTAAAAAGGGTTATTTTTTACATCTTTTATACTAATTATATATAATTATGTAAAAGAAAGAGGGTTTTTGGATATAGGAAAATATGAAAGAACAGGGAGAGGGAGAACGATCGCGAGAAGAGGAAAACGAAGAGAGGATAGCAAAGATTTGAGGATTTCTTGCCTTATCACGAATCTTCGGTGGAGGAAAGTTTATGGTTTCATGCCCCTATCTCGTTAGTGTAAACTCTTAATAGCGAATGATATGTATTGGGGTAGTATGTAAACCCGTCGAATGCCTTAATGTATTTGCCTTGTAGAATGTGATTATATAATTGTGAATAAAATTAAGAATGATGAAGCTATGGAATCCTAAATTTTGAAAAACCCAATCTGCCTTGTTAATGAGATGATGATGCCTTGGTATAAAAAGAAGGTGGATGAACAAAAGATGAGAGTAGTGGAACGGGTGTCAAGAACCGACACGTAGAATTAGGGGGATCCGGTTGTCCGAACTGACACGTAGAATTAGGAGCGGAGAGTTCCGCATACTCTGTCACGAAACGACACGTTAGAATTACGGGGATCCGGTTCTGTCACGACAAACGACACGTAGAATTAGGGATCGGGTGTCACGAACGACACATAGAATTTGGGAGCGGAAGTGTTACGTACCGAACGAGAGAGAAATAAACATAATGAATCTTGAAAGACGTTTAATTTGCTCAATCTAATGAACCTAATTTCCCGAATGGGTATGGCATTGAGGGTTGAGTCCTCATGGGTCGAACTGGCGGTGCGTATTAATGATTATAGAACTGGTTGTTGCCTACATGTTGAGTATTGTTAGTTGATGTTTATGATAGATTGATATATATGGTTTCTATTTTGAGTTGCGCCGATGATACCTTACTAGTACTTTGTATGTTTTGTACGACCCCTACTTGGATGTCTCTCTTTGTATTGTGGAGTGCAGCAAACGTGCCATCGTCTTCAACCAGCCGCAACTCTAGACAGTCTTTCATCAAGCAAGGATTTCAGGGTGAGTATCGCTTATAGCTTGGATAGATCTTCCTCGTCATGCTTGAGGCCTTGAGATCGCAATGGGACTAGCTTTTACTTATTTTAGCTTCTTAGATACTCTTAGATAGTAATTAGGATAGAGGGTATTTGGTGAGTGATGACACCAGGTTTTGGGAATAAATAGATGAGTTTTTATCAGTATTTAATCTGATTTCATTAAGAGTTTTCAGTCTTCAGCTTATATTTTGTTATTTATGTTTGAACGTTGGGAATTGGAGGGGGTGGTTCGCTCACATAGTAGGATAAGTGTGGCTGCTAGTCGCGGCCCGTTTTGGGTCGTGAAACTATGTATCCGAGATACATGTGACATATATTTATCGAGTGTTGTATTAAGGATAATGTACGGTATTGAGAGCCCTTCTATTTACGTGTAGAGCCTTATACTTGTATTAATTGTTATTGTGAACCCTTCTATGTATGTATCTTGTCTTATGACTCATCGAACCTCAGTGTTTAATATTAATTTTTAACTAGGATATTGTGCGTGGCACCAAAACACTTTCCGTGGCTAAACAAACATATGTTGTTATGTAGGAATATTTCAAATTCACGATAAAATGACTAGCTGAGACAAAAAAAACTCATTTCAATAGTTCATCTAGATATGTCTAGTTTGTTTGCAAAGAGCCTTAATTTTTCAATATGTCCTGAGGTCAGTTCCTCCGTGATTTCCCCCTTCTCCACCAGCTCAGTTAAAGGGCATTTTGTCTTTGATATTCATGATAAGTTTCTCAGTTTTCAAATTATGTTACTTCGTATGTATTTTTTTCGTCTGACTTTTTGTATTTTTTTTAATTTTAGGGTTCGCGTGTCACTGAATTTTCTAAATATTTTTTATTTAGTTTGTTTGTGGCCTAAAGTGTTTTGTAATATGCTTGGGTAGTGAGTACTATGACTCAATAGAATTTCCATAAATTCGAGTATATCTAGGATTATTCATAAACGTCTCAGATATCAACTTAAATTACTATTACTTTGGACCAGTTGTCTTTGGTTGTAATTTAGTAGCATTGTGTTAATATATAGATACTAATATATATATATATATCTATAGAATATAATAGATATATATATATATATATATGAATGTGTATAGATCTGACACCTTTGTTGTAAAGGTGAATTCTATTTAAAAAAATAGCGCTTTCGCTATTCTTATTTTGTGGTAAAATATTTTCCAAGTATGAAAAAAAAAATTCACTTAGTTGGGATTTTGCATATCACTTAACAGGCATGGTAAGTAATAATTGCAAGAATATAGTGACACTTTATAATTTAACATGGAGGGTTTGGTTGTATATGATCTTGAGATAATCATGTTCAAGGAACAATATCTTGAAAAAGATTAAATATAGATGTATATGAGTTCATATCTATGCTTCATTAAATAGCAGGGCGGAAAATGGATGACGAAAATGTGGGAAACATTTGAGATAGAATCAACTAGAATGATGGCTATTCCAGTTAAATATTTCATTTGATGTGTTTAAAATTTCTCATAAATTGAAAGATTCCAGATTTTGTGGAGGATCAATAAATTTACCTTAGTTGTTGAGGAGCTACCGGTATTGCGTAACAAATGATGATTAGATTCGCCCCATAAAAAATGGTCTTGATGTGTCCACTCACAAAGTAGAGCTTGTGTGTCTTCATCTCAAACATTTAATGAAAATGAAAAAAAGGGATTGAATGAAAACAGAGTTAGGACTAGTCTCCATAGAGTAAATTAGGTTCATTTTATTCTTCTTCACTCTATGATGTTGATGAAAACATTATTAATTTGAGTGATTTTGATGAATTGGCTTCCAGGCTAGGAAAATCTAAAATCCAAAGAACAAGCTAAATAGAATGTTGACTTGGGTAAATCTATACGGAGAAGAACATTTTTCCATTGTAGGTATAGATACTTGTATTGAAAACATTTATAAGTTGCAAGAGGGAGAGGGATGTTCGAGGTTGGCAACTAGGTTCTTCCTAGAACTTGAAAGAAATTAATTAATATAACAAAGTGTCCTTTTGTTTCAATTATCTATGTGGAAAAAAAGACAAGGTGTTATGATCTTCTTCTCTTTACATGTTTTAACCTTCACTTCTCTCATGTTATTCACCATGAAAGTGTGTTGAAAAACATTTCTGTGTAAGACCACAAAATTAAAATATCTTTTTACTTTTTTATAAGCTTGATGAAACTATAGCTTCGTACTAGAACTTGGAACAAGCTCTTGTTATCCCTTCTTAGTAAATGCAAAAGTCCTAGCGAAACAAGAGACAAGGGAGACTTTGGACTTTAGCTTTCTTCCTAGAACTTGAGAGAAGAATACGGGGGAGGGAAGAACTCGATGGGGAATTGGGAATTAAGAGAATGAGAGAAGTAGGTAGATTTAGGGATTAGACGGTAGCTATAGGTCCTTAGAATCAGGTAAAATGATTGGCATTTACAGATATACATAGAAAAAGACCCAAAATATACCTTTAAGAATAAACTACAGAAGTTGATCTTTGATTTGGGAACTAACGGGATGGAGGACCTTATGGCTCGTAAAAACACGCCTACGGTCAACCGTAGAACCAACTCAGAAAATTCATCATTTCCCCACAGAATCCATTATAGATTTATCCAATTCCTACGACTCTAAGGGACAACTTAAGAGGCAATTTCAAGAACGAACTTTAAAGCCCTAGAATCATTCTATGCACCCCAAAGGATATGACCCATATGACTGATACATCCCACCTTATCTATTTGTAGTCCCAATCTTTCACAGTGTCTCAACATTTCTAAAACTCAACCCAACTTACTTCTTCCTATGACATTGCTGGATTTCTTATAGGTTTGCTCAAGAGTCACCGTTCATGATAACAAGGACAAATATATGGACTCTCCTTTTAATCCAATGATGAATTTCTGAAATGTGAATCAGTTCGTCCTTTTCTTTGATAAATGTTGATGAAATGTTTTGGTTGATGAAGCTATAAGGAAAAATTCACCATCAACCTAAGGGTTAATATCCCAAAAGCTAATAAAGGAAGCTAGATGTGTTGTTGATTTCCCCTTATAATATTGAAGCTATTTTAGTGATTCTAATTTTACCCACCCTCTCATTTATGGGACAATAAAAATTTTGGGGGCATGCTTAAATTAGGGAAATTGGCTTTTGTAAAATGAAGAATTCTCTACCATATCTATGAGCTTTTCTATGACAACCTTTTGTAATCATATATCTATGGAAATACATACATGTATACCTTTCTAGTAAAGTACTAATATTACAAATAATATTTATTAACTACTACAAACTAACTTATGGAGATCATACCACAAATTTACATATGATAATTGCTATTATTTATTGATGATGGGAGATTACAATAGTAGATCAACATGGACACAGTACATGATATGCCAGAGTAATGCACGAAAAGTTAATCCTTCATATCTTAAATAGAAAACCAATTTCAAGCCACAGATCATGCCCTTATAAACTTCAACAAAATTCTATGATAGGAACTAAACACAAATATCTCTTGAAACACCAAACAAAAAGCCATGTAACTTATTTTGTCAAGATGCTACGAGATATCGGATCACTTTGTTCCTACATTTGAAGGCCACAAGGCAAAATTTGATCAAGGCCAACACCCACAAATTTTGTGGCCCCCTTTCAATACAAAAAGGCTATAAGTACCAAATCAAGCCAATATGAGAGATCTCTATTTAGATATGGTCTCTTTTCAAGAAGAAAGAAACTATTTTTCCTTATGTATTTCTCCTGAATGTTCCAGTAGGCAATTAGGTTGTAAATACTTTTCTATCATTTGGATAAATGTGTGATAATGTGATACGACCAAGACTTTGTTAAGATTAATTGTTATCAAAAAAAACATTTTTATTAAAGTTATACTAATTCAATTAACAATAATATGATTGTGATAATTGGATTCAAATGCAGATCAACAATCATCTCACCATGTCCATCCCTGCCTAGTCCTAGCACATATTGTTTTCTAGCGACGCCCCACCGTCACCTGCCCCTCTAAAAGACAAACTAAGACTATTCATACACCAACGATTAGAAAGAATACAACTACACTTTACGACTGCTTTCCCCTACACCCTTACATCTCACCCCCGGTCCACAACGTTCATTCACTCATTCATATTTATAATGACTATGTGTCACTTCCCGGGAGCACCCTCAGACGTAACTGAGTTTGTTTCCCAGAGAGCGAAGGACTTAAACTATCCTTAGCATTACAAAATGAACATATCATTAGTAGAAAAAATGCGTAAATTACATATACTCATCCCTTATAAGTTTACATAAATCACATTTAGCATGGTCAATTAATTTAAATACTTTAATAATTTGTCTAATATATCCATTCAAAAGAGAGTTACAAAGGTTTTGGCCATAGCCCTTCACGTACAATATGTCAAATATACACTTAAAACAATAGGTCTCAAGAATACAAGGAAAGAATAAGTGTTTTAATACATAAGCAATACTACTAGGATAGAACATTGGACCATTCCTCGAACATTGAGGGATACCAACACTTGGGAAAAGTGAAAGTCTACTTAACAAATGGCCCCGAAACACCATTAACAACCTAAGGCCTACATATTTGTAGAAACTAAGAAATGGGTTAGGACAACAACT
Organism: Solanum habrochaites; assembly: GCA_027704765.1. Lineage (NCBI taxonomy): Eukaryota > Viridiplantae > Streptophyta > Magnoliopsida > Solanales > Solanaceae > Solanum > Solanum habrochaites. Next base: position 9,784 of record JAKWJA010000093.1, read on the forward strand.
TGTACTAATTATGGAACATATGCACATTAAAAAACCTTTGAAGAAGTGCATAATAAAAGGGACCATTTCTTGGAAACATGTTTAAGTTCATTTGGAGGAAAGCAGTTTTGGTAGGTATATATGAGATCACATACAAGCCAAATATTTCAAAACCCAAAAGACATACTCTATGATTCCAACATAGTAAAACAAACATCAACATAAAGTATTTTGTAATAATCGTTCAAAAGTGTAATATGCATCAAATCATATAAAACTTTACCAACAATCCCATCCAGACCTACAAGTGCAATATTCATGGTGCAAGCCCTATAACCCCACCATAATCAATTAAAACTAGGAAAAAGAGATCATAACTAATGTCTGACCTGATATGACATAACATCATGATAATCACAACATAACATATCAACTGTAGACCATTATCAGTTAATCAAATGCAAATCATATCATATAAGAGTAACATCATATAGGATCAACATGACACATTTATTAAACACAAGGCATAAGAACAACCTCTATGATACCCCTCAGGTACTTGTGGACACATTAGTTAAAGTCTGACTACCTTACCATACTTTAGTAGTACCCTGTAAGTAACCCTAAGTCCATTATATTAATTTCAAGTTCATCATTTCACATTCTGGGAACAATCGCATTAACTGAAAATAGACTATGTGAGCTAAACATGGAATCCGGTTTCATGAAACCCTAAACCGAAAGAATGTGATATACTTCCCATGGTATAACCAAAATATGAACATAACATTCTAGGTGGGTCCATTAGTTTGCATTTCCTATGGGGAAACAAAGTTAAAGAACTAGGAGATATAGTGCAAAGTCATGTACAGACATTACATAGTTGTATCCATATCATGAAAACATTAGTGAACCTACATAACCTCTTTGAAAGGACACCTCTCATATCTAGTTCGCTTGGTGCTAAACTAAATTCCTTTTAAATGACTTATCATTCTAAATCATCAATATTTAATATAGGCCATTAGAGACTACCCCTAGGGAGACCAATTCATTAACAAACATTAGGATAGTATGAGAACTTCCTTTCATAACAATCCAGCATTAAAGGAGAAAACACATCACAGTAATATCATATAGGCACACAAGAGAATTATTCTTAAAACCGTGGTATAATCATACCGCGTACCAGGATCGGAACAATGTTGAACAGAGTGCATAACAGGCCATCATAATCATCATATAATCATCGTCGTAATCTATGCACATGTCCTATACTTTAAAATTAAATATCATCATTGAAGAAAAATAAAACAACATTATCGAAGTACGGAAACCACATTAATCATCACAACATAAAGGGTCTTACCAATAGCTTCCAACATTTCTTCAAGATATTACCGTCAATTCATCAAAAATTTCAATGACCATACTCATCATCTTTATAGTATGAAACAATAACGATGATCATATTTCCACAACTCTGAAATATATACCAACTTCAATTCAGGGCTTAGGGTTAGGGAAAAGGGGTTCAGTAATGAATATTTATTAGAAATAGGAAAAGGACTAAGAGCTATAAAAATTTTCAACATTAATAACCATAAATTATCAATATAAAAAACTAATAAACAATTCAATCAATTGAAAAAGCGAATTCACAAATGAATGCAAAACCCATTTTTGACTAAGAATAGTAAGGGAAAATAATAATCAAAGAAATGGCAGAGGAACATCATCAAACATCAAAAAACACATTTAATTCTCTATGTATTTCAGAAAAAACAAGGACCGTATGTCTGGGTGCGATTCATTCATTGAGGTGGTTTATAAGCCATGGGAGCTAGCGTCAATATGTTTGCAAGTTCATTGGTAAATATTAATGCCTAAATTACAAAAATTGAAGAAGCTTCATAACAGTTCAATAAACATAAAATTATTGAGAAATTAGTTAAATACAGTTAAAATCCATAATAGATACCGAAATGGAAAGATAAAAAAAAGGAGGGATATGGATACCACTAATATTTGCTACAAAAGAAAAATGGGAAAGAGTAAATAATGAAAAAAGGCGAAATAAAGGTTGAAAAAATACTAACCTCTTTGATCCGCAAGTTCATAATTCCAACAAATCATGTGTAGGTCAAACTAATTACTCTAACGTATAAGAATTGGTGGGATGGCAGAGTGATGACTTATGATTGCAACAAAATTAAGTGTTTGTAACTTTTTTTTCTGAGTTGATAAGCACAAGATCAAAAAATTTTAAATAAAAGGATAATTATCATTTAAATCATTATCATAACACGAATGAATGACATTATTGACAAACATAGGATGCATGAAGAGGTAAACATTGTCGCAAGATAGAGGATAAGAAACTTAAGAAAGTAAAATAATACCATCACACTCTTAATATCGGGGTACTTTTGACGTAACCCTTGACCGTTGTTTAGGGGTAATTTCCACTAAAGATTTTGAGCTTTCTTTAATGGGGGGAAAAATGCAACTCCATAAAAATAGGTCACGAATTCTCGAAACTGACACATATTCATAAAGTGTTGAGTACTCTTTACTCTTAAGTTATCTTCCATCTAGCTCTATGGAAATGTTATCCGTACCATTTCCTTGGTGTCAAGAAGTATGATTAATTATCAATTGGAGTTTTAATCATATGATTTTGAGTAGTATTATCATTACAATATTTTTACTTAACTTAGACTATTTCAAACTAAGACGAACGTTGTCGTGATTGTACAAAACAAAACCATTCTGATATACTTGGATAAGAAGTTTCCATGCTAAATATGTTTGCAGTGTTTGATAAATGGGGGGTGCTAGTGGTTAGTAATGTTTTTACCTTTTTTCAATCATTGTCTTGATATGTTCTTTTTCTTTGGTACTTTCTTTGTAAAAAAATATATGTGGTGTTTAGTGTATCCCTTTTTTGATTTAATACTTATCGTATGTCGATATCTGTTTTAGATTTATAACATATTTTAGACAATAATCTATCATGGCAATTTTCAATATTTGATGTGATTAACATATTATTAAAGGTATTTAATTTCAGTTTAGATTAGATGATTATATCACTTAATAGGACTTGTTCATTATTGTAGTTTTTTCTAGTATTGATTTTGCTATGCTTCACTTTGTTGGCTAGCTAAAACAATCCTAAATCTCACCTCCAAGTGGTAGAAGTAGGTTTGCATGCACATCCAATTTATACAAGTGAAAATGAAAAATAAAAGATTATTTAGTTAATTGTCTTATCTCTCTAGTGTTTTTAAACATATACTTCTAATGATTAGCTTCTTTGCAGAAATGGCAAGAGAAACAATGTCCGCTACAGTGAATGAAACTGTTGTTTTGAAGTATTCATTAGTTTCAGTTAAAAGAAATTAATGAACGTTATGTAGTGTACCATTCATTTCCAAAATTATCCTGTCCAGACCTTAATTGATAGATAGCATGTACTTTCATATATTGATAAAGTAAGTAATTTGTTCGCTATATATTATGTAAGTTATCGTTGTTTATTTGTCTTATATATTGTTTTAACCCATTTAGAACTATTGAAGTATCATTACGGAATAACTGAAGACATGCAACCAAATAGAGACGGGTGTGAGAAGTTGTGGAAAGAGAAGCTGAAATCAAGCAAAGGATTCACTTTTCTTATTTATGGAATTTAGGTTTAATATCCTCTTTTTAGTAAATCTAGTAGCATATGCAACACTCATCAAATTAGAAACAAATCTAAGAGTCCCTGTACTGAAAGTTTTAATCTCATGAACACAATCTTTATTAGTTTTGAAAGAAAAGAACCTAAAACCCCTACCAAATTCAGATGTGATATATAATGTATGGAAAAAAAAGTGAAGCTACAAATAGCAATCAATAGCAAAATATCAAAAAAGAAGACACAAAAAAAAAGCAAAAAAGAAAGAAACCAATTGAGAAAAAAATATTCATCACATCCAATTAAAATGGTGACGATACATACATGGAAGAAGAGCCAAAAGAGATGATAAGAGAAGTGATGAATGAAATCGGTCAAAGAGTTCCTCACCAGGGGAAACAGCCAGTTGCTGCAACTTATAACAAAAATACTCCTGCCCGTAAGCAGCCAGGTCAACCAGATTAATCTATGACAGAGATGTAATGCCGCTGGTTATTTAGGGTTTTATTTTAAAATAAAAGGTTTAAATGGTTTGATATAGCCTTATATTTAGAAAGGTGTCAAAAAGGGCCGGCCTAGAACCATCCGGCCCAAGCTCACGGGCCAAGGAATTTAAAGGGCTAGGGTGGACCAACTCGTCATTTTGAAGGGCCTGAAAATGCTCAACTCAACCCAGTTGTAGAAAAGTTGAGGGCTAGGATGATCTAGCCCTTTTTATTTCCTTTTTTTCTTTTCAAGTTTATAATTTTATACCATCAAGAAAATGAGAAGATTTTAAAATCAAATATGGCAAACAATCGTGTTATTTCAACAACACTAGCAAAAAAATATAGTATAATTAGCATGTCTCTTGCACACCGGATATGCGAGCGAGATAAAAAGTGACAAGCAAAATGAGAGGGAAGCGAGGTCGCGAGATTTATCTATGTATCCTAGATACATGTGGATTTACTTCGATAGAGTGTATTTAGAATAATGTGCTTGTATTGTGAGCCCTTCTATTTACCAAATATAGCCTTATACTTGTAGAATTTTTATTGTGAACCCTTATATTTTCTCTTTTGTTATCTGAACTCATCTCAGTATTTCATGTATAATTTTTAACTTGATATTGTGTGTGTTGCATAAACACTCATACGTTTTCTAAACAAACAAATCTTTTGATTCATCTAGGAATATTTCAATCACGTATGACTAGCATGAAATAAAGAAAATTCATTTTTAATACTTCATCTAGATATGTCTGCTTTGTTTGCAAAAGGCGTATTATTTTCCATTCACTCACGAGCTCATTTCCTCCCTGATTTTCCCCTTCTTGGACGAGCTCAATTCAAGAGAATTCTATCTTTGATTTGCATTATAGGTTTCTTAGTTTTTCAAGTTATGTTAGTTCATATTTCTTTATCTCTTTGTCTTTTTCTATTTATTTAATTTTAGGGTCGAGTGTCATTGATTTTTCTAAAAATATTTGGAGATTTTATTTTGATTTGTGCATGATGTTAGTGTAATATGCTTTTGTAGTGGGTGTTATGACTTCGAATGATTTCAATAGAATATTTCATAAGTTTTAGCAGATTCTAGGATTTATTCGTAAAATCTCAATTTCACCTAAACTTCTAAACTTAATATCTCAATTGTGTATAAGAATATTGACACCTTGTTACCTCAAACAAGATAGGGATTTTTGATATTCTTAGTTTAAAATTAGAATATTTTCCAAGTCCGAAAAAATTCACTAATAATGTTATTTTTCTTATCACTTAATACACATATTAATTAAATGATTGAAATAAGTGTGACACTTCGAACTTCTTAATTTGTATTTGATCTGAGCTAAACTATTCAACGAAATCATTTATTTTTAAAATATTATAGATTTATATGAGTTTCATATCATGATTCTTCATAAACTGGCATAGTAATTGGATGCTAAAAATGTGGAAACATTTGGATGTAGAATCAACAAGAATGGTGGCTACTACATATTAAATATTGATTTTGATGTTTCAAAATTTCTTCATAATTTGAATGATGCAGATTTTGTTGATGATCAAATTCATTTACCTTTAGTTGTTGAGGAGCTAACCGTATGGCGTAACACTAATGATGATGTGTCCTCCCGCATAAAATATACAGTATTGATGTGTCCTCCTCACCACAAAAACATAGAGTTGGTGTGTCTTCAGCTGAACCATTTAATGAAAATTAAAATAAAGGTTTAAATGAAAGAGTTGGTAGCTTAAGGGGTTGAAAGGTAGTTATAGGTCTTATAATTAGTTCAAAAAACATAGCATATACACATTAATAAAGAAAAGACCAAATACCTTTGACCCTTTTCTATGCTTGTACTGGTCACCATAGAACCAACTTCAGAAATCCAAAATTATCCACTTCATTCGGAACAATTCTACAATTTTTCCAATTTCTCCTTACCCATCACCATAGAGCCAACCTTAAGAACTCAATTTTTAAGCACGAATTTTACTAAGCCAAAAACCCTCTATGGAACCCTTATGACCCATATGACTAACTACCATCCCACCCTATCCATTTGTATATCCATAATACGAGTCGCAAACATTGTCTAAAACTCCCAAAAAAAAACCCTTAAATATTCCTTCCTATGACTCGTATGGAGGCTTCTTATAGTCTGTACTAGACTCCAATTTCACATACAACAAGGGAAAACATCTAAACTCTTCACTTTTCAATCCACTTGATCATTTTTAAAAATGTCCCTAATGATAATGCTTCAATCTCTAATCACTAGTTATTCTTCTAATTGTCGATTAGTGCTTCCCTACTTTTATTATTGTCAAAAGGCTTGGTTGAAAGTGAGAGGTCAGTCTCGTCGACCTCTCACCATGTCACCTAGGGTAAAAATACTCATAAATAGCGAGTTGTTTTAGCTAATGAAGAAGCTATTGTTTTTGCTAATTCCTCTCCTCTACTATTTATGCTTTATTTTGTGCTAATCTTTACCATCAATCTCACACTTAATGATACCCCAAAAATTTTATTACATTTAATTAGCACAGCTTCCTTTTTAAAATGAGGTACTCTACCATATATAATCTATAAAATATGTTTTATTAGACAACTTTCACTCGTATCATATGTCTTATGGAAAGACAAATACCATCTATACCTTATAGGGAAGTACAATTTTATTAGCAAACTTTTGAACTACTACAAATTGAAACCATACCACATACTCCACATATGATGATTACAATTATTTCTTGGGAGGAGGTGAGTCACTATAGTTTATCTATGTAACCTATATATATGTAAATCCCCACTTTGTCAATAGAGTTTATCTAGAACATATACTTTATTGTGAGCCATTTACGTGATATAGTATTATACTTGTAATAATTTTTATATTGTGAATCATTCTATTTTATTCTGTTGTAATCTACACCTCGAACCTCGTATTTTTAATATAGTTTTAACTTGTATATTGTGTGTGTTTGCTCAACCTATCTTTGACTAGCAAACAATCTTTCTGATTCATGTAATATTTTCAATCCGCGTAGCAAATGACTAGCATGAGACAAATAAATCTCATTTTCATAGTTTTCATTCTAGATAATTTCTACTGTCGTGTTTGCAAGAGCGTAAACTTTGTTCCATTCTCCCTCTCATGACTAGTTCCCTCATAAAAGCAACCCCTTCTCCCACGCGCCTCATTTCAAGGTCATTACGAATTCCCGGAAGATGCAAACCCAATAGAGGGTGGAAAGTTGAAATCAAGAAGGATCACTTTCATTAAAATTGGACTTAAATATGTGGCTCCTTGCCCTTTTTTTTTTGCCACATAATTGTTGTAGGGGGTCCAAAACACCTAAAAATTGGTTTGAACAAACTCAGACTCAGAAAAATGAAACAACGGGTCATCACATGTGGAAAATATTCCTTTACCATTGCGAAGTGTACATTCAAAGTTAGGTATTATCAATACTACATAACAACACATAATTACATTCTTCAATAATGTAAAACTCTAAACCACCCCGCACGTAGACTGTACATCTAAAGCATGGAACGTAGACTGAGTGAAGTAAGGATTTACTCAAGACTACATAATGAGTATAAAATTTTCCTTGTCATCACCACACGCAAAACTCTTAATGCACCACACACCTCAAATTCAACCATCCATAACAGGGGGTAAGGTCCTAGCATATGAAGTGAGAATACAAGGAGCGTTTAGGTCAACCCACTCCAATTTATTAAATCTCAATAGCATATTCTTGCAAACAATCATTAAAAATTTAGAAACAAATCTAGAGTCCCTTTATACATAAAAGTTAAATCTCATCAACGAGAATCTTTGGATTTGCGAAAGAAACCTAACCGACTCCCCCAAATTCCACACGATAATATTCAATGGTCTGGAAAAAAAAGCAAAGCTCCAAATAGCCTCATAACTCAATAGCCAACAAAGGACATAAAAAGTAAGCAAAGAACATAATTTGAGATTTGAGTAACTTCATCATACCCAAAAAATGGAGCAATCCATACATGGAAAACCCAACGATATAAAAGAAGCCATTTAATAATTTCAAGGAGTTTTCTACACCAAGAATAACGCGCCACCTACAACTACTATGAAAATCCTCCTGCCTAAACCCACCAATCCCTTTTCGCACTATCACCTATGATGAGTTTATAGTGTTACGAGTTATGTTAGGGTTAAGCATAAGGTAATCGTTTGATATAACATTATTAGAAGAGTGTTAAAAAGGGAAGACCCCGCCTTAATACGTGTAGGAATTTTTATTGTGAACCCTTCTCTTTAATCTTTTCTTATATGAAAATTCATTCGAACCTCAAAACAAAAGTGTTGTCATTATAATTTTTAAGCATGATATTGTGCGTGTTTTTCACAACACTTAGACGTTTGGATAACAATCAAATTGTTTGATTCATGTAGGAATATTTCATCATGTATAAAATGACTAGCATGACACAACGAAAACTCATTTTTCTAGTTCATCTAGATATGTATACTTTTGTTTGAAAAGACGTAATTTTTTCCATTCTCTCATTAGGTCAGTTCCTCCGTGATTTCTCCCTTCTCCCACGGCTCAGTTCAAGGGGCATTTGCAAGTTAATGTTACTTTTCGTATTCTTTTTTCTTTTTCTTTGTCTTTTGTATTTTTTTTTTGGGTATTTAGGTTCTAGTGTGTCATTGAATTTTTTAAATATTTTGAGATTTATTTGGATTTGTGCCTAATGTTAGTGTAATAAAGCCTTGTGTAGTGAGTTACTAAACTTCAATAGAAATATTTTCGTAAATTCCCGATATATTCAGGAATTTATTCATAACGGCCTCAATATCAACACCAATTATATTATTTTTCACACATTCTCTTATACGTATTTTTTATTGGTCCATTGTGTATATATAGATATATAATATATATAATATAATATATATATATAAATATACTGTTAAAAAAAATTTCCAGTAATATGCTTATGTATTTAGCGAATTTTAATAATATGGTTGCCAAAATTAATATTATACAATCTTTTGTCTATGTGTGTCATGTGGATCTAGTCTATTCTCGTATTCCGCGAAATATAAGATGGTCAATGAAACTTTTTAATGTTTAAATGAATATATTAATTCAATTTAGTAAGATCAATCATGTAATTCGAGGTATCTCATAATATTACCTGATAGAGATTGTTTGTATATTTTTCATGTCATCTATCCATATGTGTTTGCACATGTATTTTACGTTATAATGTTTAGTAGTCATATGAACATGTGAAAAGAACAACTACATTTTATTTCTTTAGAACTATTTTTATTTGTATATTGTTGGGAAAATGCATGATTACTCTCTTAACTTATGCCTGAAATCTAAGAGAAACACTTATTTTTGTCACGACCCAAAATGAGTCGTGAGTGGCATCCACACTTAACTACCTAGGTGGACGAACCAAGAAATTCAAATCCCAACATGTACCAATAATTCAACTGTGAATAAAAAATATTGCGGAAGCTCCAAATAGTTTATTACCTATTCGTTTTCCTGCATTCCGTGAAAGTGTATCATCAGACATGACATCCTATCTATAATACTAAGTTAAGAAAAGAGTACCAAGACACACCAAAATAAATGAATAAAATGGTATGGTGTCCGAAGTACTAGGACATCATGTTCATGACTAAAAGGAATCCAACACGAGCATGAATGAATATCTCACCCTCACCCTGGAACTTGATATACGGGAGGCTGCTAGAGCTGAGGACAAGTGAAGTCATATGTACACTCGCTGCATTTTAATAAAGGAATACAAAGAAAATACAAGTAGGACTCAGTACGGGGGCAACATTTATTAGTAGATATCATCGGCCAACCCAACATATGAATAATAACATAATAATAGTAATGAACTCAACGATGCAACTACAGGTGAAAAACAACAAACAACATGAACAAGTATCACAACATTAAAGTAAGCTCGTAAATAAGTCCATGGATATCAATATCACCCAAGAGGACTCCCTGGCCTCCAAAAACAAAACCATTTTGGTGTTAATTTTTTGATAGAGTATCTTCATTAATTCAACATGTTTTTCCTTTGATATTATCTCGTGTCGGAACGTGACCTACGATCCATAGATACCGTGTCCGGAATGGTGACACTCCGATCAGAATACCGTGTCGGAACGTGACACTCCTAATTCAACGTATTTTCGGACCTGAACACTCCATCCTATAATATCATTAGTTTTATCATTTTAAGTATCACCACTTTTTCATTCGGTAATAATATTTTTTCTAGCCTTCTTTATTTAGGCATATTTCAAATAGAGATGGGTTTAATATTTACTTCTAATCTCGTCTCGGGATTTCAGACAATTCACGAAAACACACCGACCAAGACACCAATCACACAATCCATCAAGTACATAAAAAACTTTCACAATATCATTTAAATGCATATCAATCACTATTAAGAGTTACTATCAAATGCATAACCATAACCTATACGTCCACCCGAAAGTTGAATTAAGTAGTCTATATAATTCGCCAGTGTTATTCCGTTCTTCGAGTATTTCGAATATTTTCAATCCATAAATATAATATTCGTATGTTACAAGTTTCATTGACACCCATATTACTATATCTTTACCTAACCCCAAAAACCCTCACCAAATCTATAGTCAAATTCCGAAACTTTGATACCCATCTAATTCTCAGTCCTAATGCTTTGAATTTACAGGCCTCTGTTTTAATCTTATTCTCCAACTAAATTATTCTAATGATATTCATATTATAATACCCCAAACATTTAATTATCTATCTCAATATATCAAAACTTGATTTGTTTTATGATACCAAAATTATAATACTGAACCTTAGGACTACATTCTAGAAAATTTTCCATCACCTAAGATCCTGCGACCTACAGAATATATATATATATATATATATATTTAACAATTTGTTGCTTTTAAATCATTAGGTAATCTGTCACGACCCAAACTAGCCTCGAGTTGCCCCACACTTTCCTACTATGTGAGCGACCAACAAAAGCTAAACCCCACATAATGGGCGGAAGACTAAAAATATTATCAAAACCAATAAATAACCATCAAATTTATCAACGTATCCTATCCCCAAAATCTGGAAGTCATCACATCAAGAACATCTATCCCTCAAATTCTAAGTCTAGAATAGTTTAAAGAACTAAAATAAGTTTTTTTTAAAACATAGTCCCTGTCGAGACTTCGTAATAAATCAAGATCGAAGAAGATAATCCAGCCCGAGTTAGGAATAGTAGCTCCCCCTTAATTCGCGTGCTGAAGACCGGGCTAAGTTGGCGGACGAAGATGATCACGGTGCATTGCTGCACTCCACAAAAAACAAGAAGAACGTAAAAGTAGGGCGTACAAGTTACTGAGTAGGTATCATCAATCCAACCAGAATAGAAAGCAATATATAATCAATATAATTAAAATCAACTACAAACACTAACATGTTACAACCTCATACCAAACCCTTTGACCACAACACCATCACCTCTAAATGAGGCTCACGCCACCACACCATACTCTTTTGTGAATTAGGTTCTTTAGAATTAAGTAATCACCATAATTCAAGATTCATTCTCTTTAATTTATTCCTCTTGTATCGAACGGACACTCCAATCCCTTAATAACTACATGTCGGTTCGTTGACACCCGCGATCCCCCAAATTAACTATGTGTTGTTTCGTGACACCTCGATCCCCTAATACTACGTGTCGGTTCGTGACCTCGATCCCCTAATACAAACGTTTCGGTTCCGTGACACCCCTGTCCATTAAGCCTCCTTCTTTTAGTTCATCAGCCTTCTTTTATACAAAGGCATCATCATTAATAGAGTGAATTTAAGGTTTTAGATGTTTCAGTATCATCTTATAATAATCCTTACAATTTATATAATCACATCATGCAACCACACATTAAGCAATATAGAGACTTTCAATATCCCCAACGTCACATAGCATAAACCATAAACAACCGTCCATCACCGAAGAATCGTGATCAAGCAATCTACTTCTTCTCCCTCCAATGTCCTCCGCTGTCTCCTCGTTCTTCTCTTCTCTCTCTCTCTCTCTCCCTCCGCTCGTCCTCTCTTCTTTTCTTTTTTTTAAATTTCTCTTTTTCAAGACCCCTTTTTCTTTACCTAATTAATAACATAATTAGTATAAAAGATGAATACAAGTACCGCACCATTTATTTCAAGGTTATCTCCTTTAATAAAAACCCCCTTTAATTAAATTATTAACATTACCCACAATTTTATATTATAATCAAGAATAGTCCAAAACAACCCCTTAAAAAACTTTAGCAAAATCTTACCCAGGTTGAATTGACGCCACTCGTGACGGCCCGTCGACAGGCGACGGTTCCTCGCACAACGTCCGTCACAGAGTCAGAGATCAATTCAACCCAAAGATCTGTGACTGTCCGTCCGTTCTACGCGGTCCATACTGCACGGACTGCCAGTTCCGTCGTGAAGTTCAGCGAGTCGATCCTCAAGTACTACAAATTTTTAGGATCTAATTTATTTTGGAATGAGACACCCCTCTACGGTGCCGTCGCGCCCATTACGATCCTTCGTGGGATCCGTCACCCAGACAGTATTACAGAAATAAACTCTACTGCTCAAAACGACTAAGACAGATCGTTGCAATAGATTACCATTTACACGCAATCGTTCGTTTTCCCCCTCGAACGATCAACAAGAATAAAAACAAGGCGAAAGGGAGTACCTGAATCTGTAACATTGTGGGTATCTGTTTCTTTGGCATATCAAAGCCTCATTCTCCCATGGACTTTTCACTTGACATTCTCTCCATGAACCTTGATGGATGCAATTCCTTTGACGCAACTGCGGGACTTCTCTAGCTAGAATAGGCACTGGCTCCTCCTCCTAAGACAAATGTGCGTCGAGAAAAATTAATCCCAACGATAATGTAGTATCCATCTCCATGGTACTTTTTCATCATAGACACAGACAGTAACCGGGTGCACGCCTGATATCGCCCTGGAGGCAAAACGGCTAATTCATAGCCACCCTCCCCCACACGGCGACCCGAGTCGCTGTCAAGACTTCAATGGCCCAATTACTTGGACTAAATTTACCTCGCTACCGACCGTATTCCCCAAATCCCCCCTTTTCATGGGTGAACCTTCAAGCAAGAGCTCTTCACGCCTCCAATAAAATAAAATTCAATGTCCCTAACATTTCGATCTTCATATTCTTTTGTCCTGCTCTGAGCTTCTAGAAGCTATCCCTGATGAATTTTACCCTTACTAACTACCCCTCAAAGATCGGTACCGACCCGTCCCAAGGTCCTTACCTAAATGCAACGAACAAGACAAACAATTGGGAGACCTAGCATCTCCTCCCTACACAGTGCCCCATGGGCCATATCAGTACTTGAGTGGATAGCTATTTTTGTAATGTAACCTAAACTCTGTCTAACAGGGTAAGAAACGTTTATCCCATGACCACCAAATTCCTATCACACATGCACGAAGCATATCCTCAAAACCTTAAGCGTTCGCTTCACACTTACCATCGGTCTTGGGTGAAATGCAGTACTAAGGTCGCAGTCTAGTACATAATTCAGGCATTAATGTTCTCCCAAACTTTGATAAACTGCGGACCTCTTACTTATATGCTGATAGTAGAACTCCTCAATCGAACAACTTCCGAGAGATATAGAAGTTTTTGGCTAACTTCTAGCTTCTTTGGCATTGTAAAGTCATCTTGACGGGAATGAAGTGTAGCAGACTAGTTTAATCTGTCCTAATTAAACCCCAATAGAATCCAACTTAAAACCCATTTCTTTGGAAGACCCACCACAAAATCCATTGCAATCCTTTCCCACTTCCATTCATGAATGGCATTCTGAAGTGTTTCCTCCTCCAGGACTCTGGTGTTCATACTTTAACTTGCTGACAATTCGGGTATTTGGCAACAAACTCAGCATGTGTCGCTTCATCTATTCCACCCCCAAAAAAGGTTGCTTTAGGTCTCGATACATTTTGGGGGTTTTCGCCAGATTATAGAGTACCTTTCTACTATGAGCCTCTGTAAGATAGTGTTATCCAAATATTCAACACGGGGCACACATATCCTTCTCTTTATCCTCAAAACACCTTCTTCAATCAATAATTGCCTCTTTAGCCTCTCCTCGCAATACCATATCTCTAATTCGTCTTCAGCTGCTTTCTCATCAGTAAACTGCTTCTCTTATCTGGTCAAGAAAGGGATCTTGCCCTCCAGACATGCCGAAAACTCCTCCTTTCTCTAGATTTCCAACCTCAGGAGGTCATTATCCAAGTCTGAACCTCCGTAGGGCCCAAGTTTGGGCCCGCTTTTTTTTTAAAGGAAACCTGTAACAGTGGGCTAAACTACCCAATGCTCCCTCTTTCTTACTTAAAGCGTCTGTGACACATTAGCTTTCTGGGTTATACAAAATAGTAAATGTAGTCCCTTCATTATTCCATTCCATCTCCTCGCCTAAATTCAAATCCTTCTGAGTAAAACATACTTTAAAAACTATATGATCTATATAGACTTCACTTTTACCCCATATAGGGTATGTCTCCATTGCTTTAATGCAAATACTACTCAATGCCCAACCTCCAAACTCCAATCATAGTCTGCTAGTTACATTATGGCACTTTTAAAATTGGCTGAAGCATAAAGCCAATTCCCTTCTTTCCTGCATAGTCACTGCAACCCAACCCAAATAAGATGGCATACAATAACGATAAAAGTGTTACCCTTCCCTTGGCAGGGTAAGAATTTGTGCAGTAGTCAAAACAAGTCTTGAGTTTCTGTAAAACCTTTCCTTCCTCACAGGCAATCCGACCATACAGGGAACATTCTGCTTTAGTTAAATTTGTTATATGCGAAGCAATAGAAGAAAACCCACTTGACGAATTGACCGTAATTAGCCTATTCTAGACCAACAACCTCTTACCCTTTAACATTAGTTTAAGGGTCTTACTTACCCAACTCTTCACTGCTTCAATTTTAGAAGGATCCACCATCATCCTCCATCCTTAGAAACCAACGTGCCCCCCAAGAAGGAACTTGAATTCTAACCAACTCACACTGGAGGGAACTTGGCTAAAGCCTTTTCTTCTCCCTCAACAACTCCAATACAAGTCTCAATGCCCTCACTGTTCTTTCTTTTTCCTTCTCTTTGAGTATATATATAGTCATCAAGATAATGACAAAGATATCCAATATGGCTTAAAAACCCGTTTATTATCAGACCTCATGCATCAGCATGGGCATTCCGTAACGCCCAAAAGACATTCAATGAATTCCGTAATGCCCAGGACCTGGTTCGAAAAGGCAGTCTTCGGCATAGCTGCTACCCGTATTTTCAATTGAGGATAACCGGACCCTCAGAGCAATTGTAGAGAGACCCAAGCCCCTTGTTTACTGGTCAATAAATATCAAATGCGAGGAATAGAGTACTTGTCTAATATTACCTTATCAGATCCCTGTTAGTCCGATGCACTCCAAGGCTTCCATCCTTCCTTACTTCACAAATAAAATAGGAGCTCCCAAGGATGCACTTGGTCTAATGAAATCTTAACTGTTACTGAACAACTCCAAATGGGCCTTGTAACTCTCCCATTCTAAACTTAACTCCGCTGAGCCATTCTATACGGGTTATAAATGGGGCGAGTACCCCGGCTCTAGATCATACAGAAATTGATATCCTATCTGGGGCATACCACAGGAAGTCTGCAGGAAACACACTCCAAAAACTTGCAGACTATCGAAATAGATTCAATCGAAGGTACTCTTGGAGTATCAATCCCTGAGATGAGACCAGAAGTCTAAAAAACCTTTACTAACCATCCCTTTTAAGCGCAAAGAAAAGAGATAATACGGATAGAGTGGAAATGTAGTCACCCTCCTCCACACTAGCGATCTGTCCCAGCCTTGGCCAATTCACAGTTTTTGCCTTACAATCTAAGATTGCAAAATTTGGGAGAAAAGCCAAGTAATACCCAGAATTACATCAAAATCCACCATTTTCATGATAATCAAGTCTACATAAGTATTGTTTCCGTACCAAAGTCACAAGGGCAGGACCTATACCCTTCTCAACTATCACAGACTCACCCACAGGAGCAGAGACACTAATAGCATGTCAAGCATCGTCAATGTAAATCAAGACCAGTAGCAAATGAGAAGATACTATGAAAAAGTGGATCCAGGATCAAATAATACGGAAGCCATGCAATCAAAGACCAAAAAAATTACCTGTGATAACAGCTTAATGTCTCCCCTTCAGACGCTCCCGGAAAGCATAACAATGGGCCCTCTCAGGGTCTCGGGCTGTCTGTCCATTCCCCTATCATGTTGCGCCAAGAAGTTCAAGCTTGGCCCGCCACCCCCCTATTGATTGGTTGACCACCATTACCTTGGCCACCGCGTCCTCCAAAAGGCGGCCTCTCCATGACCCACCTCTACTCTAACTATTGGGGTCTGTACTCATTTTGGGGACAGAAACCGGGGGGTTCCAATATGTCCAGTGCTCTTCCACATCCTAACACTCTCTGAGTCAGCATAGGTCCTCTGTTAGATGCGCAGCTGGAGGATAACTCCAGACTCAGAGAATTGTTGCCACTCGGTCGTCCGTGGACCCTCAGCTACAACACAGCCCTTAGGGAAGCACTGAATAGGCGGTTTTTTGTAACCCTCCCTCCTTGAACTCTGTCCATCTTGAGTAAGACTCTAAAAACTCACCTTCTTTACGGACTTTTAGATGTAGAAGACATGGTGAAGTTCCGTCTGGCTACCCCCTCTACTTCCTATCACACAATCAACACTTCATGAAAGGATTTTTACTACAGAATATACCTTAACTGGAAGATCCGCAAATCTGACCTAATCGCCTTCACAAAACGGCGAATCCGCCTCTGTGGGCTGAAACAAATGCTGAGTGGCATACCTGTATCGTGAACGAAATTTAGCCTCGTACGGCAGCAAGACATCTTTTTTCCTTGCTCTAGGCTCATAATTCATCTCAATTCATCTCTCCCCTCCTATCCCCAAAGTTCGGGGTATATGCTTCTCCATAATATGCTAGAAAGGATGCCTCAATTCATCGTGGTGTTGTGCTTGTCTCGTTAACACTCAACCTGCGACCGCCACCACCTTTTGGCATCCCTTGAAACTGGTAGGATCCACAACTCTACCCCCGAATCGTTCACTAATGTCCATTTTATGCACAACTTCAGATAATCGACCCAGAAAATCATAGGCATCTTCAAGATTCGGCAGCCCTGTGAATACTGGATTTTTTAAACTTTAGAATTTAGTGAAAATTTCAATTCTGTATACTTGTGCATTATGTACCCGTAGTAGTCAGAGGACACGTGCCTTTTCCAATGAGGCATCCATGGCCCCCTGTCGTCAGTCGAGGAAACGTGCTATGTTTTCCAATGAGTGTCAATTCCATCTCGGGAGGCACAGCTGCTGCAATGTTTGTACCGCCCTGACCTGAGGTGCTGGTGCAGAAAACCTGAGGGTTCTGGACCTGAATCAGATAACCCCGCTAGATACGATAGAACCTGGTTTAATCATCTCTTTGGGGTAGGTTGGGGTGGTAATTCCTCATCTTGCCTTGCGCTTTCTCCCCTTCCACCCCTCACCCTCTCTACTACCATCACTCGGTCGTGAGAGTCCACTGCCTCTATTACTAGTTGGACAGGTTCTTGTCCTCATACCTCTAGAGGACGTCCCCCTCTACCTCTAACCATGACCCTCTTGCACTCGGCTCCTCTCGAGTTACACAAACAAACAGCCCAGTGGCGGTGGCTCAGACGCCCCCTGTCCTAACGAGGCTGGTTGTTGATACGTCGTTGCTCTAGTTCTGACCAGCTCGGCGAAATAGAGTGAGGATTTAAGAATAACAAATTGTTATCACCGAGATACAATTGGATGCCAAGGAAATCCGAAAGAATGAATAATGGAATTTTCCTGAAAGTCCTATAGCTCTCTCAAGAAAAGTAAGGGCGTCCTCTAGCTACCGTTCCTCAAGACTCTACTAGACTCGTTCTTGTGTGATAGACAACGAACCTAATGCTCTGTAGTAACCAATTTGTCACGACCCGAAAAAGACCGCGAGTGGCCCACCAACACTTAGCCTACTATGTGAGCGAAACAACAAATCTAAACCCCAACATAATGCGGAAGACTCAAAATATTATTAATAACAATAAATAAACATTCTAAATTTATCAACTCCTATCCCCAAAATCTGGAAGTCCTATCACATCAAGAACATCTATCCTCAAATTTCTAGTCTAGAATAATTAAGAACTAAACTAAGTAAAAGGATTGTCTGTACGAACTTCGAATACACTAATAACCAAGAAGAGAATCCAGCTCTGAGCTAGTATAGTAGCTCATACCCCCTGAATTCTACGTGCTGAAGACGGGTAGATTGGGCGGACGAGACGAAGTCGCTGGTGCCCTTGCTTTCACATCCACCAAACAACAAGAAGAACGTAAAGTAGGGGTCAGTACAAGTACTGAGATGTATCACAATCGTCCAATTCCAGAATAGAAAGCATATATATCACTATAATATAAAATCTAACTAGCAACACTCAACAAGGGACAACAACAGTACACACTCTTTGAAAACATGAACACCAAGCACATCTCTGAGGGCCAATCCTCCCACCATACTCGGTTTGGGAAGTCAGGTTCTTTAGATTAGTAAATCGCCATATTCAAGATCATTCTCTTATATTCCTCTTGTTGTCGGAACGTGACACTCCTCCTATCCCCTAATACTAACGTGTCGGTTAAGTGACATGCATAAGACCTGCCGTCCCCAATACTACGTGTTTGTTTGGTTGACGACCCGTCCCTAATACTCCGTGTCCGTTCGTGACCCCGAGTCCCGTATTACTATGTGGCGGTTCGTGACACTCGATCCATTAACCCGCATTCTTTTGTTCATCAAGCCTTCCTTTTAATCCAGGCATCATCATTAATAGATTGTTATTTACGTTTTAAAGATTTTAGCAGTATCACTGTATAGTCCAGCAACAATTTATATAATAACATCATGCTCCAACACACAATTACAGCTATAGAATACCTTTAGCCATTCCCGATCCCCAATACATACATTCATTATTTAGAGTTACTATCACATAGCAATAAACCTAACCTACCTTCAATCGAAAATCGTGTCAAGCATCTACTTCTCCAATGTCCCGTTGTCCCCTCGGTCTTATCTCTCTCCTCTCCAGCTTCGTTCCTCATCTTCTTTTTTTTTAAATTTCTCTTTTTCAAACCCTTTTCTTTTACCCCTAATTATCAAATATTAAGTATAAAAGATGATAAAGTAACCCATTATTTATTTCAAGGTTATATCCTTTTAACCCCCAATAATGAAAATATTAACATTAACCCAATTTTATAATTCGAATCAGGAATGTCAAAACCCCCTTTAAAACTTAGCATAAATCCGACCCAGTGACATTACGCCACTCTTGACGGGGCCCGTCCGTACCTGCCGACGTCCGTCCTCACGTCGTCACAGAGTTTAGAGACTCATAACCCAAATTTCTGTGACGTTTCCGTCGTGGTCTACGACGGTCCATACTGCAGTTTTCCGTCGTGAAGGTTTCAGAGAGTCGTCTCAGTAACTCGAATTTTCAGGATCTAAGTGTTTTGGAAACGAGACACCCTCGACGTTCCGTAGCGTCAAGACTATCCGTTGGGATCCGTCGACCCGACGTTATATATTACCAGAAATAACCTCTACTTGCTCAATAAACGACTAAATAGATCGTTTTACAACATATCATATCATTACCATGATTGCAGCAACACAGTTCCGCGACATACCAACAACATTTAAAATTGGCGAATATACCCTTTCCTTTTACCTCTCAACTTCACCTACAATATAATAATAATATGAATATATTGACCATAAAAATTAACCAGACTTACTTTGTTACCCCATTCTAACGTGCAATTCTTCCGTTGCTGCTAGTTCTCTATCATAGTCAGATCAGTGGGAAGCCGTTTCTATGTCTTTCTGAACCTGACCTATTTTATTTTCTTTTCCTCTCCAGATTTATTTTTTACCCTAATATTATAAGTGACTAATATCAGAAGTGATAAATTGGTCCCTATTAATTTTTAATGTTCCTTTATAAACCACCACTAAATTAAATATTAAGGACTACTCCCACTATTTCATACTTTACGTTATGACTAGCCCAAAACAATCATTTAGACTCTATAAAAAATTTTTATCAATTAAATCTGTAGTAATTAAAACGACCATACAAGAGGTTCGTTACAATTTTATACTAATGTGCTATTACCTACACCCCATGGACTTATTTTATAAATATTTTTTTACTTACCCCTTTCGTTCCACTGGCACTATCTTGAAAAAAATGGTCTACACCCGCTGGACTCACAAGATAGTTGCCACGTAGGTTGTATTTGGCAATAATTAGTAATAAAGTAAGAACAATATATGTTATAACTAAAGATTATGTTTTATAGTTTGTATTTCAAATAAATTTTATCAATGTCCGTTATTTTTAATTTGTATATGGGGGAACAAAAGGAAAATGTTTTTTCAATAATATTTAAAATAATATGTATTTGGTAAAAGATGATTTTTAAACGGATTCATATATATATCCCATATTAAATTCATAATTTGTTTGCAAAAGAACTCGTAATAATTTAAAATAATATATTATTGAATTTAAATATCTTGTACTTTGTAATACATTTGTAAAATATATATATGCATGTATGAACTTTTCTTCCCGCTAAAATTTTATTATTAGAATCACCGAGAAATAAAATGTACCTTGCTTGAATTCTTTTATTGATGCAGAAATTGAGCTATCAGACATCAAAGTGGAGTTTTATCAACCACACACCATGTCACTTAATAAGTTTCAAAGGCACCACTCTTAGCATATTGATTTAACATTGATCTAATGAATTATGACCTAAAGACAACACAAGGCTGTCATACAACTAATTGCACAAGTTAATACACTGATTAAAATTGTTATATTTTCTGTTCTGACCGAAAGAAACATGCTTTCCCCTCCGATTAATATAATGCACATATACTATTATCAAAGGCATCCTTACATCTTATATTTAAACGCACCCATGAAAAAAAAAGTAACAACACCACATTGGCCAAATGACCAAAAATCATTTTTTCCAAAAATTCTTGCAGTTGCAACCACAGTGGCATCGACCCGTGGAAAAGAAGCCGACGGTCTCATCATGCAAACCGGTGATGGGATCAGAACTCCACCAAAAATTCAGCCTGGGAAAAAAAATGGCTAAGGTCTTGATCGACGGTCCATAGGTCAGACGATGGTCCATAGTCCGTGACCTTTGATCGAGACCTCCCATTAATTAACCCACTCCTTAGCTCGGCTAACCTGATTACCAACACCGTCCGTAGGTGGAAAAATTTGAAGGGAGTTTAAGGTTGAAATGCAGTTGGGTCAACTTCAAATGATATACTGGGGTAAGCAAAAATGAAAGTAGGTTCCATGACCGACCCACAGATACATAAAATTGAATTTACTTTCATAGCCTACCCGACCGTGATAAATTACACCTTCGAATGTAAAATGTTAGCATTTAGTAAGGCCTTCGAACAGCCCTGACGACAGACCCAACGACGGGCGGTCGGGCAGACGAGTGACCGTCAGTCCTGCTGTCATTTGGTGGTCCGATAGAACTTCCTAAGGTCTTTTTACTTTCCCACTGCGTCACACCCTAAAATTATACGTTTTTTTTTGACCCTAAATCATCACATTTTAGTAAGTTTAAGATTGGAAACATGATTAGAACATATCCAAGTCAAATCATAAAATCGAAACATAAAAAAATTAGAAGCGAGAGAGGAAAAAAAGCTCAAGAACCGTAGTTAAAGAACAATACAAGTTCCAATAGTTCCATCCCCAATAATTAAGTATTTTTACATGGATTTCATCACCAAGCATCTGAGATTTCACTAGTGTGTTCCTTTCCCCATTGGGTCCCTAGTTATAATGAATCTGATTCACTTATCAAGATTAAACCTAGGGTTTCTAGAACTTTGGTAGAACTTTAAAATGATTTATTAAATATATATTCCAATTTAGATTAATCATTTTAATTACTCATCTTATCGCATGAATTTCAAACCTTAGCTTTGTATTGTTTGTTCATGAATTACAGATATTGATGTAAGATATTTCCCAGCCACTTCAATATAAATGCCTTCAGTTAGAACTGCATATTACTTGATTCATTATACATTATGCAGTTTGTATGTTCAATTGAGGCTATCTAGTATTTACAGAAACTTATACCTACTCAGTTCATTTACAAATTGCATTGGGGTGTATCATCATAACTAGTTGGACTAGGGTTTACGTACCCAATGGTCCCAGAACTAACTAGCCCTGTATGTTTATTAAGCCCATCTTTGGTGCAATCACTTTAGTGATCACGCTAGCATGACGTAATAACCTTTTTTAGGTATATTGGTCCTCTCGATGGGGTGTATACATCTTACTCCACATTTAGCTCATGTAGTCTTATCATGTTATTAGTAGCTCCACAGATCAGTCGACTCTTTTTTGCAATTTTTATTATCATAATATTTAGGTTTTCTGTTTCAGCATGCTATAAATTTGTCATTGCATCCAGTTATATCTCAGAATTCCCAATTTATCATGTCATAGATTTTATATTTGTTTTTTTGATCTTTCTGTGTATGTTTTAAAATATTCAAGTTGTTTCTCTATCCTACATACGCGGGTACCTTCAAGTACTACGCAATACGTTCGCTACATCTTTATATGTGATGTAGGTCAGTTTTCCTCAGCATCCCTATCAAACATAGATCAATTTTCCGATCGCAATTTCAGCAGATTCCAGTGTTGAGTCCTCATTTTCCCGATGACAACAATCCATCATTATCATTTTAGTCTTTAGTCATTTAGTTAAGTTTTTGCTACTTTTAGCTAGGTAATTTTTCCCATATTTCTAGTCTAGTTAAGAAGCTATTTTTTAAACATAGTGTAAGATCAACTTAGTATTCAGTAATAAATTTCTTTGTATTAAACTTTTGTTTTCAAATATCTCAGTTATAGAATCTAGGTATTCCCCATTTTGTTCTGATTTAATTATGATTTAGCTTCCGCAATTGTTTATATTATTTAGTATGCTCATGATCATGCCAGCAGGGTTAGATTGGGATCACTTGTGTTCCTACGTTCCGTGTCCGCATCTCTGGGATAGCTCCACGCGTGACACAAATTGTAATATCCCATATCTAAAACAAAAAAGAAATCTGTAGCTGCAACCGACGGTTACCATCCACAAACCGTCGTTTGATCTCTACGGCCCGTATTGTGCATCCATCGGTTGAGTCTTAAGCCGCCCCCCCCCCCCCCCCAAAAAAAAAAAATTAGTCCAGAAAATTTTACTATGTGTCGAATGCTAGACGGACCTACGATCCATAACCTGTGTCCTTTCAATCAAGACACCAATCACCCACTCTCTGACAAGAACCATGATTGACTAGTACCGTCCGTAGATGGACCTACATACCGTAGGTTAAAATTAGCATACAGTTAAGGGAAAAATGTTGTTGGGTCAACTTCAAATGGCCATAAATCTTAGCTCAAAATTAATTAGGTTTCTCATGACCTACGAAATGATAGATAACTGAATTTTATTTTCATAGCCACTAACCTTGCTAAATTCAGACCTCTAAGTAAAAAGTTATGACCATTTTAGTAAAGGTCTGTCGAATAGAACCAACCTACTGACCCAACGACGGACCGTAGATTAAACGATGGCCCGTCAGTCCAGATCGTCGTTTGGTTTGATGGCAATTAAATCAAGGTCTTTTGGTCTTTTTCTACTTCATTTAACCCCTATAACGTCCATTTTGCCGCAGTCAGATTTTATTAGTTTAAGGCCAGAGCATACAAGCCTTACCTAAGTAAAAATCAGAAATCAAAACATAGAAAATTAGCAAGAAAGGAGAAAAAGGTCAAGAACCTTAATTCAAGAATGCAACAAGGTTCCAGAAACTCTAACCCCGAAGTCTAAATATTTCTCTGTGTATTTCATCACCAGATATGTGAGATTTCACTAGTGTATTTATTTAGTTCTTAGATTACACAGTTTGCATTGTCAGTCTTGAGCTATCCAGTATATATTCGAAATTTAGTCATAATGTCTTAATCATTTAATTCATTGCGAGTAGCATAATACTGAGTTGAACTAGGGTTCAACGTACCTAAATAGTCCAAGAACTACTAGCCGAGTAGGTTGTAAGTCTCCTCTGTGGGAATCAGATCACTTGCATGCCTTTATATCTGTGGCAGGGTATATTGGGTCCTCTCAATGGGGCGTATACATCTTACTCCACATTTAGCTCATGTGGTTTTATTATCGGTTATTAGTAGCTCCAACAATTTAGTTAGAATCTATCGCATTGACAATTTAAGAGTATATTCAATATTCATATTCAACATATTATATATTGGTCATTGCATTCGATTATCTCAACATTCAGTATATCATTTTTAGATTTCTATACTTGATTTTATGCTTGTTCAGCTATGTTTTCTTTCAGTTTCACCCTATCCAACATGCTCAGTACCTTCAAATACTGACACATACGTATACTACATACAACATCTTCCAGCTGTATGTGGTTTCAGGTTGTCGCATCCAATCACGCTTTATTGATTTCTGACTCCAGTTCAAAAGATTCAATGGTGTATCCTCATCCGCCAAGGACGATATTCATGAGTTTCTTTTTCACATTGTTTGTCCTTTTTTGTTTTTTCAGTTTTTTTGCTGAGAATGTTTGGGGCTTGTGCCATCATTTCTAAAGTTTAGGGGCTATTTTTATACATACATTTTTAAGTTCAGCTTAGCATTGATTAGATATTTCTTTTGTATTCAATTCAAATATTTAGGTATAGTATATTGCTATACCCCCATCTTATTAGTTAAAGTATATTTAGCTTCCTCAATAGTTTAGTATTAGTTAGTATTCTCATGATCATGTCAATATGTGTTAGCTTGGGATCCCTTGTGCTCTAGGTCCGCGTCCTGCGTCTCTAGTGCAGCTCGAAGGCGTTACAAACTGTATCAAAACACTAGGTTTAGTGTCCTAGGTGCTGCATAAAATCTGAAACTAAAGTGATTGGGGGTGCCTATTCATGGATGTGAAGTGGCACTACATATCTATCATGCCCTCCTCGTAGAGATAATCCAGGAGATTTGGAACACTTGGAATGCAAATGCAGAACTTCAAAAACAACTTACCTTTCGCACAGATCAAAAAGTCTCCAATGTTAATTCACAATATGGCCAAATCAGATGGTGTTGCTCTGATTCGTCGAACAGAACAATAAGCGTGTTCAAGCTCATACTAATGGAATGGTGGGGATCGATAGCAAGGCAAAGTCGTGACTTTGAATAGGATGAATCCGCATGAGTCTTAGGAGCTTCAAACTAATGCGGATCCCCTGAATTTCTTGGATGATTCAAAGAATCTTTGAGGTTCTGCCAGGTTACTGGGGATGACGGTTGATTGGATCACATAGCTTAAGGATGTTGCTCATATCTTGTACACTCAATGGAAGGATAATAAGGGCACAGATGCAACTCCTATTACTTGGGGATGTTTTCGTGAGACGTTTCTAGATATGTTTATCCAAATAGAGTTGAGATAAGCAAAAACCCAGGAATTCATGAACTTAAGGCAGGGTAACATGACACTCTAAGAGTATGGAATCAAATTTAACTAACTCTACAGGCATGCTCTCACATGGTTGCTGACTCCATGGGTCAAATGAATAAGTTCTTGTGTGTAGTATCAAATTTGATGAAAATAGAGTGCAAAAATGCTATGTTACTAGGAGATATCAACATCTCTAGTCTTATTACTCATGGTCAGCGGATTGAGGGTAATAAGCTTAACAAACATGCCAAGGAGAATAAGAACGCTAGGACTGGGAACTATGTCTCGGGTGGAAGAAATCTCTCGTAGAGTTAGCAAAAGCTTTCATCGGTTCGCCCTTCTAGCTGGTGTTCCAATCCTCAAGAACATGTTTACAGAGGTTTAAAAGCCCAACTCTAAGTTCAAGGAAAGTGTTTCAGGCACCAATACTGAGCCACTTTCCCCTACGTGTAGTAAGAACCTCAAGGCGAGTGCCTTGCAAAAAGAAAATGTGTTTCGGTTGCGGTCAGTCTGATCACAGTTTGAGAGATTGTTTCCTTCAGACAGTTCAAGAGCTGGAAATGTAGATCTCAATCTACAACTTCATCAGCTCAGCAATCTCCCTAACAGCAAGGTACGCATCTGCTATAGGTGGCGGTGTAACGAACCTGTTAGTCGTTTTGAGCGACAGATTTTATTTCTGGAAAACTGGCTGGGACGACTGATGTAACGACGACCGTCCATAGTCACGACGGCCCGTCGAGGAGGTGCGTTCCCATGACACTTAGAATTTGAAATTGGGTACTGAAAATCGACTCGCTGTAAATTGTGACGACCTGCATCAGACGTGCCGTCACATCCCCACGACGAACCGTCGTTGTTTTCGTTGCAAACACTTCATTTTGAGAATTTGATAAAGAAACGAGTTCTGACCGTCATGACGTGGACAACGGACCGTCACACTGTGACGGCCGTCACAGGCTACGTGAGTTGGCTGGATCTGCGACTGACCGTGTGACGGACCGTCCGCAGGCACGCCGGCCCGTCACAGGTTGTCGCGTCCCAGGCAAAATAGGATTCCTCTACACAGTTTTAGGGTCGTTTTTGGACTATTCCTTTCCTTAATTAAAAAGATTGAGGGTTTAATATTATAGGTCTAATTCCTTGGGGGTTTAAAAGAGGTACCCGTAATTTTATTAGTGGGTTTTTTTATTGCGCTCCTTTAGGCACTTATATCCTTTTAAAAATTAGGGTAAAAAGATGGAGGGTTTGAATAAAACAAACAGAAGAAAAAAACAGAAAGAGAGAGTAGAACCGAACGAGTATAGAGAGAGGAGAAACGAAACGAGTAGAGAGAGAGAAACGAAGAAGATAGCTTGTGATTCCAATCTTCGGTGGAGGTAGGTGATGGTTAATGTTACGATATTCGGAGTGAACTCTTAATAGTGAATATTATTGTTGATAGTATTGTAAACCCTGCTAGGGTGCTTAAGGTTTTTGTATGCTTTGCATGATTATGATTATACAATTGTGGATGAATTAACAAAGCCTGATGAAGTTATCGAATCCCTAAATCTTGAAGAACCCTAAATTCACTTGATATATTATATAATGATAATGATGATTGCTTAGTATGAAGAAGGCTTGATAAATATATAATGTACTGATATGCCTTAGTGTAAAAAATGCTTGATGAATTAGGGGATCGGTGCCACGTTCCGGTACCGGTAGGATAAGAATGAATATGATGATCGGAGTGTCACGTTCCGACACCAGGATAAATATGGATCGGTGTGCCACTTTCTCGGTACCAGGAATAGAATGAATATAGGATCGATTGTCACGTTCCGCCACCAGATAGAATATGGATAGGGTGCCACTGTTTCCGGTACCAGGATGAATGAGATCGGAGTGCCAACGTTCCGGTCAACCAGGATCGAAAATAGATATCGAGTGTCGCGTACCGACCAAGAGGAAGAAAGAAATGAATCTTGAAAGATAATAATAGACTCAAATATATGAACTTATTCAAATAAGTATGGTAATTGAGGCTTGAGTTCCTCAGGTGCGCACTTCGGTTGTAGTTTTGATGAATTTCTGTTGTTATTGCTACATGTTGAGTAATTGTAGTTTGTTTAACATTATTATTGATAATAAACTGTTCCCTATTTTTGAGTTGGCCGATGATATCTACTCAGTACTTGTGGTTGTACTGACCCCCTACTTTCAATGTTTTCCTCTTTGTTATTTGTGTGAATGCAGCAAACCGTTCTGTCACTCAACTCAATATCATATCAGCCAGTCCTTCACTTCATCGGAAATTTCATGGTGATCGAATGCGTCTAGCTGGGACTGGGTCTTCTTCTTCAAGGTCTGATGCCTGAACTTCCGGCATGGACTAGCTTTTTATTTTACTTTGTTCTTAGACGTCTGAGTTAAGTAAATTTGAGATAGATGTTTCTGTATGATGACTTCCCAGATTTTGGGATAATATATAGTATTGAATTGTTTTTATTAATGAGTTTAAAAGTCTTCCTCATTAATTTTTCCCCCTGTTGATATTCTTGAAATGTTTAAGTTTTCTATGTTTGGTTCGCTCACATAGGAGGGTAAATGTGGGTTGCCGTCGCGTCCCTGATTTGGGTCGTGACAAACTTGTATCAGAGCATTAGTTCATTGGTCTCATCACCAAGAACAGGCCCTAGTAGAGTCTTAAAAGGACGGTCGGGGTACGCTTTTTACTTTTTCTTTCCTTGAGAAAGGCTATAAGACTTAGGAAATTACTCTTTATCCTCTTCTTCGTGCTACTACTTGAGGCCAATGGTATCTGGGGCGTACTAAGTGGGTATCTGACCATCTTCCACTCTATTTCGCAGATGGTTTCGAATAGAAGCACGACCTCATCCAGCAGCACAACGGAAAGACAATAAACGACTGGACCCCAGCCCACTGGGCTTAGCTCGAGGAGGGCACGGAAATAGGCCGTGGGAGAGGTCGTGGATTACGTCCTCTAGAGGAAAGGACATCACCTAGCCATCTGAACTCTGGCGGTGACTCCTCCACCGACCGAGGAGGCGATAAGAAGGGGGGGAATGGGGGAAATGAACATGGCATAATGAGGAAATGCCACCCTCCAACCTACCCCCAGAGATGATCAACCAGTACTTGCTATCTTAGTGGGTTATCCGATCAGGGTCAGGCACCCGTGGTTTCTACACCAACACCTCCTGTTTCAGAGGTACGACCCCTGTCTGCTACATGGCTCCCGCAGATGCATCATTGGGAATAGGCACATTTTCCACGTCTGAATACTGGCCATTAGTGAAAAATGATCAGCATGAAACTTTTCATCAGTAGTTCTTGAAATTGAAACCTCCAGTCTTTAAGGTCGCAGAATCAGAGGATGCCTAACGATTTTCTGGTTGATTGTCATGAGCTATACCAAGATGGGTATCGAAAACTAACACGGTTTTGGCATTGAGTTCGTGAGCTATCGTTCGCAAGGGAACTCCAAAAACGTGGTGGCCTGTCACATGTTGAGTGTCAACCAACGAGGGGCACACCTATGACTTGGGAATCTTCCTACTACCCTGTTTATGGAGAAGTAAATCCCAAGGACCTTGAGAGATAGAAAAGGGCGAAGTTCTTGAGTCTAGAGAAGGGAGGATGACAGTTAACGCTAGGAGGCTAATTTCGCGTCGCACTATCCAGAACGCCACCCCACTTTTGTTTCAGTCCACAAGAACGATTCGCCGTTTTGTTAAGGGGTTGGAGGTCAGAGTTGGCGGATTCCAGCTTAGCATGTAGCGGCTCACCGGCAACACCTTCCAAAGGTGGTAGACTTGGTGAAGAGGTGGAAAGGAGTGAAGCCAAGACGACTTCACCACGGACATCGACAATCGAAAAGGTTTCGAAGGTGAGGCGAGTTTAATGGTTCTCACATCTAGATGACAGAGCTCCTGAGGTTTACTCAAATCGACCATTCAGTCTTCACACAGACTGTTGTTGGGGGTCCACCTCAGAACGGTCAACACTACTACTTACTCCGAGAGCCCTATGCATGAACCACCCGAGAGTGTGTTATTGATGTGGGGAGGTTGGACCCTCAAGAGGTATTGTCTCAAACAAGTTACAGACCCCACTACTAGAAGGTAGAGGTGGTCATGGTAGAGGCCCCGCGGTTTTCTGGAGGACGTGGTTGTCGAGGTATGGTGGTCATCACAACGGCATATGTGATGGGCAAAATGGAGCCACTACACGAACTGGTTAGGGGCAATAAAGATACAAACGATAGGGCCCATTGTGTCGCTTTTCTTCCTGGGAATCTGAAGGCGGAGGCGTCTGATGCTGTTATCACGTTAAATCTTTTGGGTTGTTGATTGCATGGCATGGTATTATTTTACCCTGGCTCCACGTTTTCATATGTATCTCATCATTTGCTATGTCTAAATTGCATTGTGAATTAACTTGACATGCCTATTCGTGTTTCTGACACCGTTGGGTGAGTCTGTGGTAGTTGAAAAGGTGACATATGTCTTGTTTGTTGGAACTTTGGGGAGTAATACTTATGTAGATTTGTTATCTAGAAGGGTTGATTTGATGTAATTCTGGTATGACTTTGCTTTCTCCCCATTTGCGATCCTTGGATTGTAAATGCTAAAACGGTGACGGTTAGCCAAGCCTGGGACAGATCCGGTAGTGTGGAGGGTGACTACCTTCCATTCGGTGCGTATCAATCTCATTCCTTTCGTGCTAAGAAAATGGTTAGTACTGGGTGGTTAGCTTCTTGCACATCTCAAGGACGGACACTACCCAAGTCCGGGGGTTAACCTTCGATTGTAGTCGTTTTTTTTCGGTGGGCCCGGGAGTTTTTGATATTTCCCTGCAGATCTTCCGGGTAGCCCCCAGACAGGGAATTGACTTCTGTATCGATCTTGAATTGGGGGGGCGGAACCGGGACACGCCCCATTTTCTATCTATACCCCCGTATAGAATGGCCTCCCGCGGAGTAAGAGAGTTTAAAGGCTCAACTTCAAGGAGTGTTGATCAAGGGCTCAACATTAGACCAAGTGCATCTCCTTGGGTGCTCTCCGTTTGTTTGGTGAAGAATAAGGATGGTAAAGTTTTCGATGTGCATAGACTCCGACAGTTGAACAAGTAACTATTAAGAACAAGTTGCTCTTTCCTCGCATTGATGACTTTTCGATCATTACAAGGTGCTTGTGGTCCTTCTCTAAGATTGACTTGAGATCCGGTTATCATAATTGAAAATCGAGCAACGGATGTGCCAAGGACTGCTTTTAGAACCGGTATGGTCATTAACGAATTTGGTAGTGATGTCTTTTGGTCTTTACGAATGCCCCTGCTGCTGTGCTTCTGAGTTTGGGATGAACGGATTTTTTAAGTCCATATTTAGATCTCTTTTGGATCGTATTTATTGATGATATACTATATACTCCATAGAGTACGAAGGAACATGAGGAGCATTTTAGAATTGTATGGAAATTTGAGGGAGAAAAAGTGTATGCCCAGTTCTCTAAGTGCGATTTTTGCTAGATGCATTGTCCTTCTGGGCAACGTGGTTTCTGAAGGATGGGTGATGGTAGATCCTCAAGATTGATAACAGTGAAAATTGGGTAAGACCCACTAATGTGGTAAAAATCTTGGGAGTGGTGAGTTTTGTTGGTCGCTATCTTACTACCTACCCCTCTTTGTCAAAGGATTCTCTTCTATTGCTTCCCAATTGACGAACTTGACTAGCATATGTTTCCATTGTAGTGTCATTAATTGAGGAAGCTTTCAGAGCTTAGAAGACTTTGTTACACCGCCCCTATCCTCACCTTGCGTAAGAGGGTACAGAACTTCATTGTTTATTGTGATGCATCCTATTTGGGTTTGGTGCGTGCTAATGCAAGAAGAAGAACGTGATTGCTTATGCCTCACGACATTAAAAGTGGCATGAACATAACTATCCAACGCATGACGTGGAATTGGCCGCGGTATGTTTGCATTGAGCATGGAGACACTATTTATATGGGGTTAAGTGTGAGGTCTACACGGATCATCGTAGCCTTCAGTAGTCTTTAATCAGAAAGATTTGAACTTGAGGCAAAGGAGATGGATTGGAACTTGATCGACGGTCCGCGCAAAAAGGATGAACCA